>WNYA01000470.1:0-157028 GCA_019512145.1 Engystomops pustulosus | reverse complement strand
TCTGCAGATCATCTCCCCGGGGCAGTAGCGCCTCTGCAGATCATCTCTCTGCTTCCTCCTCTCGGGTTTTGGGCCGTCTGCCATATTATATGAAGGTGAAAGTGAACAAACAAAGCAGTGATCAGAGATCCGTGGCTTCCCCTTTTATTAGTGACGGCCGCCATATGTACAGGAAGGTGAGATCTTTATGGAGGCTCCAATAGGAAATCGATTATGAAATATTCTGGGTGGGGGAAATTATGTTAAACTTCAAGGGACTTCACACTGATAACCGTAACCTCATATGTAAATCTCTAATTGCTGAAGCCTCCAGTGCACAGAAGCTTCGCTGCTTTTCTCTATTCACTTCTATGGGTCAGCAATTTCCTGCAGTTACCATAGAAGAGACCACAACTCCTGTACACGGGGACCTGTGCACCTCTGTCCTCATGTATGCTTAGATCAGACCATCAGTGATCAGATATGTGGATGTTGGATACAAAGTCAGTGGGAAGGTAACAAGGAGAGAACCTGCATTTCACTAGTTGGGGCTTTTACTTCTGATCCGTGGTAGTTCTCATTATCTCTCATTCTGGATTACAGGACTGTTATAGTAATATAAGTGTATGTGATTGTAGGCCAACAACTCTATAACCTCTGTATTATACTCCAGAGCTGCACTCACCATTCTGCTGCTGGTGCAGTCACTGTGTACATACATGACATTACTTATCCTGTACTGATCCTGAGTTACATCCTGTATTATACCCCAGAGCTGCACTCACTATTCTGCTGCTGGTGCAGTCACTGTGTACATACATGACATTACTTATCCTGTACTGATCCTGAGTTACATCCTGTATTATACCCCAGAGCTGCACTCACTATTCTGCTGCTGGTGCAGTCACTGTGTACATACATGACATTACTTATCTTGCTGCTTATGAATTTACCAACATTTTAACAATTTCGATGTAAAATTCTCACTTCTCTGTTTTTTGCAGTTCATAAATATGACGGGGAACAGCCTTGTCCTTCCTATTGTACTATGGGGCCGCAAAGCCCCCACTCACTGTATATCCACCGTGCTGGTGATGGACGACATGGCCACCATTATCACCGGGTGCCACGACGGACAAATCTGCCTATGGGATCTAACACCGGAGCTGGAAGTGAGTATTGATCTCGCTGTGTCCTTCTCTTATCCTTAGGGACAGACATATCGCAGAGACCCCAACCCATGAGTGTAGCCCCCTCTGCTGGAGACATCCCTGCACTGCGTTTACCTTTATTTTACTTTTTTGTGTTCCAAACTTTGTTTGTTCCAATTTTTTCTCCCTCTGTGTTTTGACAACAACCCGGCAGACAATTAGTTGTTTATTCTCCTCTAATTACTACGATTGTGTAACGATTTCCGTCCCCGCAGGCTGTCGCGGCGTTGGGAGTCTGCGTACGATCATAACAATGGTCCCCAAGCCAATGATTTACCTATTAAATCACAATGTCCTGACCTTTCTCTAGTAAAAAGTGGGAGGACTCGGTTTTGTACCTTTTTGTAGCGCTAATTCTGTGTTTCACTGGAGCTTCCTCCATCGTCTTCACCGCTGTTTGAAAAGGGGGCAGGTAAATTTTGGATCTTCTAAATTGACCTCCAGTCTGTGGGATAGCGGATTAATTTCAGATTTGCAGTGGTGCTGGTACCTGTCATGTGTCCTGTGAATGGAGATACACTATGTATGGTGCTGGATATGGCAGATAGAGACCACAGCGGTATCTTCATTTTTTTAAAGTCCGGAATATTCGAAATCCATCCTGATAAACCTGGGACATTACTCATAGATCCTGGCCATAGATATTGGTTATCCATGGCCTCCTAGCTTCTAAAATCAACTTTTATCATTATGCTAGATAGGCTCTGGGGGTTGTTACCAGAGCCCCTCCCATGCTGTCACATCACAGGCTGTTACCTTGCTCCCTAATCACTTCGCCCCTTTGAGATTATAACAGGCAGATAGAGACTGAGAAGTGCTCGTGTACAGTGTTACAGCCTGTGAAGCTGCAGCACGGAGGGGCCCTGGTGACATCCCCCAGAGCCCTTTCTGCTCCTTAGCATAATTTTAAAAGTTTATTTTTACAAGCAAGGAGATACCACAGGTCCTGGTGCCTGGATCTATGAGTAATGTCCCTGGTTTATCAGGATGGATTTTGATGGTAGATTTCCAGCAGTGGTATCGCTGGTTCTCCTGCTTTTTAACTAGTCCGTTTTTGTCATCTGTTTTGTTGTTTCTGATAAAACTTTCAATTGTCTGATATTTTCTACTTTTTTAGATCCACCCCCGGGCCTTGCTTTTCGGTCACACCGCTTCCATCACCTGCCTTTCTAAAGCCTGTGCGTCCTCTGACCGGCAGTACATAGTGAGCGCCTCGGAGAGCGGGTGAGTGATCAGACTGTGCGCACGGGTGTCACCCCCCCTCACCTCCTACAGGGTGTAATTATCTACAACAGTTAGCACGTAACAATCTGATTGGGGATCTGATCTGACCTGGCTAGAGGCCTTTTGAGGACTTTTTACAATGCCAGCACACAAAATCTTTTTTTCACATTACACAGGGCACCTGTCACCATATTGTACATTATAAAAATCCCAGCCCCATCAGGTGAGTGATGAAATTTCATTTCTAGAATTTCCACTTTTATGTGAGATCTCACCCTTTTTTTAACATTTGACAATGAGCAGAGAAGAGTCATATTTGCCTGAGATGAGTCAGGTTTAGAGCCCACAGGGGGAGCGTCCGTTAGACGCCCCTATATTCTGTCCTATAGCACCTAGAAACATGCTGCCATTTTAAAGATATGAATCATATCTTCCACATCACATCAGGCTTGTGACTCTTTGAGATACAGGCAGCTAAAGGGAACCTACCACCAGGATGAAGTATTGTAAACCAACCACGCTTACATGCTGGTGTGCGCCCCTATTGGCAGGATCTGTTATACTTTTAGCTTCTTATGCCCTGTTTTAAAAAAAAAAAAAATTTAAAGCCTTTAAAATTATGCAAATGAGCCTGAGGGGCTTAATGTTCCATAGGTGTTAATGGAGCCTAAGGCTCATTTGCATAGTCTATAAAGCCTTTTTTTGTATAAAAGAAGAGCAGATCCAGCCAGAGGGGGACACACCAGCATGTCTGTGTGCTTGGTTTACAGTCCCTCATCCTGGTGGTAGATGCCTTATTAATATGGTGAAAATGTGAACTGCAGATAAAGATCCAGTAAATGTTCATAGGTTGGGTTATTAGTAGTAGATCAGATAGGATCTTACAGCTGGGGCTTGTTATACTAAAGTCATGGGAAGTGCATCTCCCTTTACTGCCCACCCCCGGGATGTGGGGGTCTGCGCAGCAAGTAGTTGTCCTTCCCTCACATTGTGCGCTGGAGCCCTCATCCAGACTCGGATCATCGGACCTTTCCACCCGCAGTTCTCTGAATATCTGCAGAAGGCAGCGCTGAGCTGAGTGTGCTCAGGATCCATCTGTATAAAGCCACATTGCCTGTTTTGAGGTCCTGAAATTGCTGATAGGTTCGCTCTAATCTTTGTCTTGCTCTCTGTCCACAGTGAGATGTGTCTCTGGGATGTGAATGATGGGAGATGCGTAGAGTTTACTAAACTAGCGTGTACACACACCGGTATACAGGTAGGGCGGATCTTTTCTTCTTTTTATTATTAATCATTAAAAAGATTTTTCTGTACAGTCAATTTGGTTGATACTGTCGTGTTCATAACTTCACTGTTGGATCGATTTAACTGTGCAGCTGCTGCAGAATCTCATAATCTACATCCAGCTGCTGCAGAGCCTGATAATCTACGTCCAGCTGCTGCAGAGCCTGATGATGTACGCTGCAGAGCCTGATGATGTACGCTGCAGCTGCTGCAGAGCCTGATGCGTCAGTAAGTCGGGTGTTCTGTACCGATCCTGAGTTACATCCTGTATTATACTCCAGAGCTGCACTCACTATTCTGCTGCTGGTGCAGTCACTGTGTACATACATGACATTACTTATCCTGTACTGACCCTGAGTTACATCCTGTATTATACCCCAGATCTGCACTCACTATTCTGCTGGTGCAGTCACTGTGTACATACATGACATTACTTATCCTGTACTGATCCTGAGTTACAGATCTCTCAGCAGAGAATTTACTCATTTGTGCTCATTATTACAGCCTTTACCTGCTGCTGCCTGGCATTAAATGTTGTGATCTCTCCACTATATTCTTCTAGGCTTGGCTTTACTTCCACCTGCCAGGCATTGGTAATTTCTCCACTATACCCTACTAGGCTTGGCTTTACCTCCACCTGCCAGGCTCCAGGGACAATACATAACACTGGCTGCAGAGAGCACAGAGCACAGCAGTGTGAGGTCTGATTACACATCTCTCCAGGGACAATACATAACCCTGCCTTTGGATTTATACAATCACCTTCCTTTAAAGGAAATATTAGGGTCTCATACTTTTCCGATAAACCAATAATCCACGTTCCGGATTCTTCGCTGCGGTGAGAACTTTGGATCCTCGGTGATGACACATCCAAATGGAACTTACATCACTTTCAACCAATTCTAAAATTAGGAATCAAATTCCAGGTCTGAAGTGAAGACTGACAGCGCCCCGGCCCCTGCGTCTCCCCCCTTTGCGCAGATCCTCCGCTCAGGTCTAATTTAGGAACAGAATTCCAGAGCAGTGAAGACTGACAGCGTCTGCGATGAATAGACCACGGGACGTGGATGGTGCGTGGAATGTGCAGGGATCTAATGCCGGAGCCGCAGTGCAGACTGACACCGAGCACCAGCGGAAAATCCGAAGGAAAAGGGAAAAATAGGAAAAGTTTTATGAGACAATTATATAATTTATTTTAGGAAATGGAAATCGCAGTTTTTTGTCTGTTGTATAAGATGAGTAAGGTTTTCCTGGTAGTGGCCCCCGCCCGGACCCTCCCGTGTCTCGTCCGCCCCCTCTCCCCGGGTCGGGTAAACATCTCCGGGAGCCAAGTCCCAGGGAGTCCAAAAACTACGAGAATTGTCACTTTTATGTCATTTTGTTTTACAAAAAACCCAAAATTATTATTTAGGGGCCGGAGCCGGGTGCAGCCTAACCCCACATCCCGGAGGTCGAAGGTTTTAGGGGAATACATAAATAAGACAAATAAAACCAATTAACCCTTCACTTTCCTGAGGGAGTGTAAACTATTTGCATGTCCCCTCCCAAGTTACTGCAGCGCCCCCTGGTGGAGGAGAATGTACAGTACACATGTGGAGAAGCACCGACCACCGATGCCGTGCCCCCCAATTATAATACAAAGTCTTAGGACATAAAATCCTTGTCATACTTTAGGAGTCCGGCAACACCAACCAGGAGTGAAGATCCCTGGGACAGCTACAAGCAGGGCACAAGAGCGTAAAGCCTTTAATGTAATACCTTCACCCTATAATGTCCACCACCAGTTGTATGGCCCTATACATTATATAATGTGTCCCTGTTCTGTCCCCCCCCCAAGTGTCAGCGTGTCCCCGTCCTGTCCCCCCCAAGTGTCAGCGTGTCCCCGTCCTGTCCCCCCCAGAGAGCACAGAGCACAGCAGTGTGAGGTCTGATTACACATCTCTCCAGGGACAATACATAACCCTGGCTGCAGAGAGCACAGAGCACAGCAGTGTGAGGACTGATTACACATCTCTCCAGGGACAGTACATAACACTGGCTGCAGAGAGCACAGAGCACAGCAGTGTGAGGTCTGATTACACATCTCTCACAGGGACAATACATAACACGGGCTGCCATAGAGCACAGAGCACAGCAGTGGAGGTCTGATTTACACACTCCCCAGGGATAATACATAACACTGGCTGCAGAGAGCACAGAGCACAGCAGTGTGAGGTCTGATTACACATCTCTCCAGGGACAATACATAACACTGACTGCAGAGGGCACAGAGCACAGCAGTGTGAGAACAAGCTTCCAGTGCACTTGAAGAAGCTACAATATGGAATATAATATAACATGTTTCAACGTTTTACTGCTACTAAGAACATTCACAGAGTTTTAATAATACAACCTAAAAAATATCATAGAAATAAGATAACGTGTGCACCAATGGTTAAAGCTCCGCCCCTCCTACATTGATAAGCTTATTTGCATGGTAAAAAAAACACTACACTACTGCTCAAATATTTGGGATGACTTAGAAATTTTCTTATTCTTGAAATGAAAGTGCATTACTAAATATTTTCATAAATACAGGCAGTCCCCGGGTTACATACAAGATAGGGTCTGTAGGTTTGTTCTTAAGTTGAATTTGTATGTAAGTCGAAACTGTATATTTTATCATTGTAATCCCAGACAGAACTTTTTTGGTCTCTGTGACAATTGGATTTTAAAAATGTTGGGTTGTCATAAGAACCAGGAGTAACACTAAAGCTTCATTACAGACGCCTGTGATAACTGTTACAGCTGATTATTGTAGCCTAGGACTAAAGTACAGTAACTTACCAACATCCAGAGGTCTGTTTGTAACTAGGGGTCGTCTGTAAGTCGAGTGTTCTTAAGTAGGGGACCGTCTGTATCCTCTATATATTGTTATTGTGGTAAATGACGATTCTAGCAGACGTCTGGTGATTAATGCAATATCTACATAAATGTATATACACAGGTGTATATAGGCCCCATTGGGGGTCATTTACTAAGGGCCCGATTCGCGTTTTCCCGACGTGTTACCCGAATATGTCCGTTTGGCGCCGATTTTCCCTGTATTGCCCCGGGATTTAGGCGCACGCGATCGGATTGTGGTGCATCGGCGCTGGCACGCACGCAACGGAAATGGGCGTGGCCGAACAAAAACCCGACGGATTCGGAAAAACCGCCGCATTTAAAAAAAAAAAAATGTCGCGGAGCTTGCACTTACCTTCACTAGGAATAGGCCGGTGTACTTCAGTGCATTCCGAGGAACTTCAGCGCAGCAGCGCCACCTGGTGGACGTCGGAGGAACTGCCTTAATGAATCCCGGCCGGACCCGAATCGACCACAGAGAACGCGCCGCTGGATCACGAATGGACCGGGTAAGTAAATCTGCCCCATTGTGTTTGAAGCCTACTATAGATTATATTAATGGCCAGTGGCTACAGAATAGAGCACAGCAGTGTGAGGACACCTCCCCCCGCCCAAGTACACTTGGAACTACAATCCAGTAATAGGAATCCATTTTCTAAGAGCAGTCTGCTCTGTTGTAGTATTCAACTATAAACCTGCTTTATAGTGGCTAAAAAGTACTTAATCCAGGGAGTACAGTGCACAGCAGTGTGAGGGACCCCCCCCCCCCCCCCAGTGCACTTGTAGAAGCTACAATCCTGGAATATAAATCCTTATAGCACAGTCCTGCTGCTACTAACAACATACACAAAGTTATGAATATGCATATGTTCATAAAAGAATATATCTTTTCTTGGACAATGCATAACACTGGCTGCAGAGAGCACAGAGCACAGCAGTGTGAGAACAAGCATACTGCTACTAAGCACATACACAGAGGTTTAACAATACAACCATAACCCCAGCAAAAAAAACATAGAAATATTATTCTCTGCGGTGGATTCGGGTCTTCCGGCGATTCACTAAGGCAGTTCCTCCGACGTCCACCAGGTGTTGCTGCTGCGCTGAAGTTCGTCGGAGTGCACTGAAGTACACCAAGCCAGGCCGGGTGCAGGTAAGCGCGTGTCAAGCGGCACATTTTTTTTTTTTTAAATACGGCGGTTTCTCCGAATTTGACAGGTTTTCCGACGTCCACGCCCCCCGATTTCCGTCGCGTGTATGCCGGCACCGATGTTCCACAATCCGATCACGTGAGCCAAAATCCCGGGACAATTCAGGGGAAATCGGCGCAAAACGGAAAAATTTGGATAACCCGCCGTAAAAACGCTTTTTGGGCCCTTAGTAAATGACTCCCATTATGTTTGTTGAAGTATGCTAGCACAGCTGAAAACAGTTTGGCTGATGAGAGAAGATATAAAACTAACCTTCCTTTGAGCAGGTTGAGAATCTGGAGCATCACATTTGTTTGTTCTATGAGACTGGGAGGTAGTAAACATTACCCATTTAACTCCACATTAAGGCACTTTAGTAAAGATACATAATCCTTCCCGTAACATTAACCCCATAAACCATTTATAACTAAACATAACTAAGAAATGATGACACGAGGCTTCAATTAAGACCACTTCGACTTCCGAAAAAATCCACATCAATTCACATTTTTCGTCAGCTGGGACTTGAGATGATCACTGAAAACCGAAAACATCAAAAAACAAAAACCAAGTAACAGTAGGGAGGGAGGGAGGGACAGCTTGAAGATGGCGCGGGCAAGAGGAAGTGCAGGCCCAGTGCCTGCCCTATAAAGGCTCAGCTATGGGAGGGGCTGAGCAGCAGCAGGGAGGAGAGAGGAAGCAGATACCACCCCTATTTAAAGTGCAAACGTCCCATGTAATAAATTGCAACACTAGGACACCCCCAGTCAGTGGGCGCCCTCCTTATGCAGTCGGGAGCACCCTTCAAACCCTCACAATGGCCAGAAATAAAGAACTTTCATGTGAAACTTTGCAGTCTATTCTTGTTCTTAGAAATGAAGGCCATTCCATGTGACAAATTGCCAAGAAACTGAAGGTTTCTGTCAGGGTCGGTGGTGGTGGTGGGCCCACTGAACTGCCGCAAGCAAAGACGTAATCCGACATCTGGGAGCGGAGTCTAAGTGGCACCCGGGCTTCACCAGAGCCCGCCGCAAAGCGAGTTGGACTTGCTGCAGCATGGTATTTCCAGGTCGCTCCACAGGCACAACTTTGCTCATGGCTGTGGTCAAGGTGAGGTACAGAATCGGAAAGCGGAATCGGCGCCATGGTCAGACAGAAGGTCAGGACAGGTGGCACAGGATCGGAGTGAGGGATGTAGCATAAGGTCAAGACAGATGGCAGAGAATCGAGGTCAGGAACGTAGTTGGAGGTCACAATGGTAGATACACAGGAATCACAATCGGAAGCTTTCTCCAGGGCTATGACGCACAAAGCTCCGGCAGGGGTCACAGGAAGAGGGCGGCTTCTTAACAGGTCAGCGGCCGCCCAGCGCCAAATAGCAGAACACTGCCATTTACACATCTCACAGAGCCCCGCCTCGAGGGCGTGCGCCGGACCTCAGCAGACGCCGCTGGACTGCAAAGAGGTAAGAGACGTGGGGAGCCACTACACAGGGGTACACGGGTGCGCCTGTGACCCTAGATGTGGGTCACAGTGGCACCCTTGACAATGTCCCATATGTATTACTCCCTTTAGAGGAGAGCACAAACAGACTCTAACCAGTGTAGAAAGAGAAGTGGGAGACCCCGCTGCACAACTAAGCAACATGACAAGTGCATTAGAGTCTCTAGTTTGAGGAACTGACGCCTCACATAGCATATTAAATAGCACCCGCCAAACACCAGTGTCACCAAGTGAGAAGGGGACTCCAGGGTGCAGCCTACAGGGCAGAGGGCATATCTCTAGTCACCAGATCTCTAGCCCATTGAGCTGTTTTGGGCCAGACGGTACCCAAAAATTACCCATCAATTACCCATCAAGCACACTTGTGGGAGGGGCTTGTGGAATGGAAATGGGAGGGGATTTCTCCAGATTACCGGAGCAAATTACAAGCTAGAGGTCAAAGGTCAGCAATGCTGTAACTGCAGCAGAGAAGGGGAAGGAGAAAATTAGTATTTCAAATGAATAAACAATATTTCAAACCTTCTCAACATCTGGACTCAATTTTCTATTTATTTTGCAGCTCATTCGAAAAAAAAAGTAAGATTTTTCATGGAAAACACAAAATTGTCTGGGTGACCCCAATCTATTGCGCGGTGGTGCAATTTCCGTACAATCCCGTAATATTTGGAAACAATTGTGATACGTCTGGGAACCTTAGAATGTGTCCTGCACACTGCTGGTTACTTGGAGGCTATAACATTCCCTTTAAGTTGTGCCGTCCCTTTAAGAAGTTTCCGCTTTCGCCTGCTTCTTGGTCATCGGACACGAGATGAATTCCAAGCGTCGGCGCAGTTCTGCGCTGCTGACTTTAGATTTCGTGAATGGCCTCAGTTTGTGAGGAGTTTAATGCGCTATTAACCTTTTAAGGGAGAGATTGTGCCGGGATCTTAATGAATCTGGAGGAATTGCTGCTGCGTTCTGCGGCCGCGGTGATGATCCTCCGACTGCTGCACGTGCTGAGCCCGGGGCCTCAGGCGGCGAGATGCGAAAGTCATATAAATGAAATCACTGAGACACGAGGGTAACATCACGGATGTAACCTGTAACCCCCCACGCGTTTCATGGAAAATGACACAAGTCGGGAGAGATTCCGGGAGCAGCCGAGGGGTGAGAGTGCCGCGACCTTCCCGCCAGACCTTCCCGTGTGATCCGGGAGTTATACGACTGCGGTCCCGCACAATGGCGCGATGCAGCGCGAATACAGAATGACACGGATTTTATCATTAACTAAAGATGGAAGTGAAGGAAAAGAAATAGAAAAGAGGAAAACTGCACATTATACATTATACGTGGCCTCAGGGAAGGACGGAAGAGACGTCACCGAGTGTCAGAGGATGTGACATCCAGTGCAAGGGGACAAGTCACCTCCGCTACATACAACACAGATATTATCACTTAACAGGAAAATAATACAATGTAATGGGAACTATCCTTCTGTTATATAACTTCCTATTCTATTATACCCCAGAGCTGCACTCACTATTCTGCTGCTGGTGCAGTCACTGTGATGCTGATGGTGCAGTCACCTGTGTCACAACATGACATTACTTCTCCTGTACTGGGATCCTAGGAGTTACATCCATGATTATACTCCAGAGTTGCACTCCACATGCGCAGCTGGTGCAGTCCCTGTGACATACAGACATTACTTATCCTGTACTGATCCTGAGTTAAATCTGTATGTAACTCCAGAGCAGCACCCACTATCTGCTGCGGTTTGCAGTTCCACTGTGTACATACATGACATTACTTATCCTTGTACTGATCCTGAGTTACACCTGATTTAGCCCACAGCTGCACTACTATTTGCTGGCTGGTGCGTCACTGTGTACATTACATGACATTCTTATCCTGTTACTGATCATGAGTTACATCCTGTATATACCCGCAGAGCTGCACTCATATTCTGTCTGATGGTGCAAGTCACTGTGTACATAACATGACATTACTATCAGGTACTGATCCTGGAGTGTACTCTGTATTATACCCAGAGAGGCATCTCACTATTCTGCTGGTGGTTGCAGTCACTGTGTACAACATGACATTATTTATGCCTGTACTGATCCTGAGTACATCCGTATTATACTCCAGAGCTACATCATATCTGCTGATGGTGCGTCACTGTGACATACATGACATTACTTATCCTGTAGATCCTGAGTTACATCTGGTATTATACTCCAGAGCTGCATCACTATTTGCTGCTGTGGTGCAGTCACTGTGTACATACATGACATTACTTATTCTGTACTGATCCTGAGATTACATCCTGTATTATACCCAGAGCGCACTCACTATTCTGCTGCTGGTGCAAGTCACTGTGTAAAGGAACCCCCACAGGCATTACTGATCCTGAGTTACATCCTGTATTATACCCCAGAGCTGCACTCACTATTCTGCTGCGGGTGCAGTCACTGTGTACATACATGACATTACTTATCCTGTACTGATCCTGAGTTACATCCTGTATTATACCCCAGAGCTGCACTCACTATTCTGCTGCTGGTGCAGTCACTGTGTACATACATTACTATTATAGCATGATACTATACCCGGGTGATCCGGTGTGGCGCAGGGCGCTCCTCCTCAGGCTCTGTACTATTCCCTCGGCCTCTCCGGGTGTCAGGATGTGATTTGTCTCCATCTTCTCTCCGCGTCCACCAACTAACATTACCTGTTACCATAGAAACACAACGCGTCAGTTCTGAGCATGCTCAGCATTTCAGTCACCATAACAATAAGCACTTCCTGTGCGCAGGCGCAGTATTTATTGCTTTGTTCGAACGTTTACGCGTGCGCAGAGACGTTTCCAGAGCCCGTTTTGTGATTAGCGTTGTGAGCGGAAGTTCATGATGTCCCCTCTCACCTGTCCGTCCTCTCTGTTGTGTAACCACCGGAAGTGTCTTGGCAGCCATCTTGGCACACCCAGCTTTTTTCCCCCATCTTCATCTCTGACTCGTCTTGGCTCTCCCGTTTTCTTTTTCAATAAAAAATCTGATGACCTTATTATTAGTTATTACAATGTATAGTTTTCAAATACAACATGTAACAGAATACGTATGTTACTGTCTGCTGAGCCGTGTATCTAATCCTGTCATTTGTGATACAGTCTGCTGAGCTGTGTATCTAATCCTATGATGTGTGATACTGACTGCTGAGCTGTGTATCTAATCCTATCCTGTGTGATACTGTCTGCTGAGCTGTGTATCTAATCCTATGATGTGTGATCCTGACTGCCGAGCTGTGTATCTAATCCTATCCTGTGTGATACTGACTTCTGTGCTGTGTATCTGATCCTGTCATGTCATGTGTGATACTGTCTGCTGAGCTGTGTATCTAATCCTGTCATGTTTGATACTGTAAATTGAGCTGTGTATCTAATCCCTTAGGGTACATTCACATGACGTATGCCGGGGCACACATACAGCCGCACGCTGGACAGGAGGAGGGTTAGTGTTGCTCATCTCTCCCTTCTCCAGAGAAAAGCGAGCGGCTGGCGCCATAACACAGTGAAATATATGACATGTTCTATATTTCGGTGCGCGCGGTCACGGTGCGCTGGGACCGGGTGCCATTGGCATCAATGGGGACCGATTTGCGGCCGCATATCAGTCTCCATTACATTCGTGTGAATAAGCCCTTAGTCTGGTTCTGTAGGCGACACAATCGTGGAGCCGACTGCTGACTTGACCAATGTCCAGAAGGCAGAGTCACGGACAAGGAGGGGAAGCCACAAAAGGTCATTGGTAAAGAAGCCGATTGCACAGGATATTCATGGAAAGATGAGCGGAAGGTAAAAGTGCGGTAGAAGAAGGTGCGCAAGCAGCGGGAGAAGTGATCTGAGTTACATCTGTCTTATACCCCAGAGGCACTCCTATTAGGATGGGGGTATTCACTGTGTACATACAGAATTACTTATCCTGTACTGATCTGAGTTACATCCTGTATTATACCCAGAGATGCACCTCACTTTCTGCTGCTGGTGCAGGCACTGGTATACATGACATTACTTATCCTTACGATCCTAGTTAATCCTGATTCTACCACCGAGATGCACTCACTATTCTGCTGTGCTGGTGCAGTCACTGTGAAATACATGACAGACTTTCTGTATGCACCTGAGTTAATCCTGTATTATACCACCAGAGCTGCACTCATATTCTCTGCTGAGTGCAGTCACGGTGTACTACATGACTTTACTTATCGTAATGATCATGAGTTTCCATCGTATTATACCCCAGAGCTGCACAGCTCCTTATCTGCTGATGTGCAGTCACTGTACATAAGTGACATTCACGTATCCGGTACGATCTGAGTACATCCTGTATTATACCCAGAGTGCACTCATATTCTGCTGGCTGGTGCAGTCACTGTGTACATACATGACATTACTTATCCTGTACTGATCCTGAGTTACATCCTGTATTATCCCCTAGAGCTGCACTCACTATTTCTGCTGCTGCGTGAAGTCATGTGGAACATACATGACATTATTGATCCTGTACTGTCGAGTTACAGCATGTATTATGACTCCAGAGCTGCACTCATATTCTGGTGTGGTGCGTCACTGTTGTAATAATGACATTACTTTCCTTACTGATCCGAGTACATCCTGTCTGTAACCCAGAGATGCACTCACTATTCTGTGCTGGTGCAGTGCACTGGTACATACATGGACATACTTATCTGTACTGATCCTGAGTAAATCCTGTATTAACCACAGAGCTGCACTCAATATTCTGCTACTGGTGCATTCACTGTGACATACATGACATTACTATCCTGTATTGATCTGAGTTAATCATGTATTATTACTCCAGACTGCATCACTTTTGTGACTGGTGCCAGTCACCGTGTCATACATGACATATTATACTGTACTGATCCTATGAGTTACATCCGGTAGTATACCCCAGAGTGCACTAATATTTGTGTGGTGCAGTCACTGTATATAACATGACTTACGTATCTGACTGATCCTGAGTTAATCCTGGTTTAACTCCAAGAGGCTGCACTCAACTATTCTGCTGATGTTGCAGTCGATGTGTACATACATGACATACTTATCTGCTGATATGAGTTACATCCTGTATATATACCCAGAGCTTGCACTCACTATCTGCTGCTCGGTGCAGTCACTCGCTTGCTGACATACATGCACTACTCATTCCTCGCTACGTATCCTGAGTTAATTCTTTTATACTCCAGAGCTGCACCACTATTCTGCTGGCTGTGCAGTCACTGTACATACATGACATTACTAATCCGTACTGCATCATGAGTTAACATCCTGTATTATATCCCAGAGCTGCACTCACTATTCTGCTGCTGGTGCAGTCCACTGGTAATACATGACATTACTTGATCCTGTTACGGTATGAGTTACATACGGTATTACCCCCATAGCTGCACTCCCTATTTCGTGCTGTGCAGTCCGGTACATACATGATAATTACTTATCCTGTACTGATCCTGAGTTAATTCCTGTATTATACCCCAGAGCTGCACTCACTATTATGATGCTGGTGCAGTCATGTGTACATACATGAAATTACTTATCCTGTAATGATCATGAGGTACATCTGTATATACTCCAGAGCTGCACTCCTATTTGCTCGCTGGTGGCAGTCACTGATGTAAATACATGAAATTAGATTTATCCAATTACTTGATCCGAGTTACATCTGTATTATACTACCCGAGCGGCACTCACTATTCTGCTGGTGGTTGCAGTCAATGTGTACATACATGACATTATTATCTCGTAATGAATCCTGAGTTACATCCTGTATTATACCAGAGCGCAATACTATTCGCTTTGTTTTTTTTTTTTTTTTTGCCTTGGGGGTGCAGTCACTGTGTACATACATGATACTTATCTTACTGATCCGGAGTTACATCATGTAGTACATACATGACATTACTTATCCTGTACTGATCCTGAGTTACATTCTGTATTATACCCCAGAGCTGCACTCACTATTCTGCTGGTGGTGCAGTCACTGTGTACATACATGACATTACTTATCCTGTACTGATCCTGAGTTACATCCTGTATTATACCCCAGAGCTGCACTCACTATTCTGCTGGTGCAGTCACAGTGTACATACATGACATTACTTATCCTGTACTGATCCTGAGTTACATCCTGTATTATACTCTAGAGCTGCACTCACTATTCTGCTGGTGGTGCAGTCACTGTGTATATACATGGCATTACTTATCCTGTACTGATAATTACAATCAGAGAAACAAATGGAAAAATTTATCTGCAGCCACAGGTACACAGATCCCCGATCCATGCCTCTGCTCTCTCTGCTCCGGCTCAACAACTTGTGTATGGACAGAAAGTCTCCTTGGGGGGGCGCCACGTGTCCGGTACTGCGCCATGAAGACTATATTGTGATAGGGGGCATCGGAATTTCGGATGGTAGCACCAAAGGAGGTGTGTGTATATGCTGAGCCTAGGGTCCTACTCCGGATAGGAACGCTGCGCTGACCCCCTCCGCACAAGCCCAGACATCCTGAGACTGGGACAAAGGAGACTGGACAATGAAAGTGATTAAAAGCCGGGAGGCCAGCACTGGCTAGACACGGGGGATGAGAAGTAATGACTTCACAGATGATTGGCTGATCTCTTAAGTCACCCACTGCTCGTTACGGACACATAGAACGAACCCAAGAACCGTGTTCCGGAGGGGTAAAGCCGAGATAGAAGGCCGCTGTTGGCCCGATTCAAAAAAAAATGGGAACAAACACCCCTCAGAGACAGATACACCGATGCGCCATGGCAAGGGCCGGCACACCGAGACGGCCTCATGCAAGTGGGTAGAACGTGAGAAAGGTGTTGCGTACAGCCGCAGACGTGCAGAATGTGGGCGAAAACGAGGCTGACCAGAATCTAAGCTCTCGAACCAACCCACCGCCAAAACGGGGTGCACACGATTTCAGGATGAAACACAACCAAAGGGGGGTGGGGAGGAGCTTGGCCGATGGCATTGCATTTACATAGCTAACAACTTGGTGAGCCATGCCGAATGCCTTCTAAAAGCACGTTGCATAGGCGAATGAAGCCCGAGGAGCGCGGGGGGGGGGGTACCAAGCTCGATGTGCGGTAGCTTCGCAGCGGGGACACTGGGCAGAAGCCTTGCCTCTCCCACAGTGCCGATTATAGCAAGCAGAGAATGGGAATGCGGGAGGAAGGGGAGACAGGGGAACAGTCGGGGAAGCGACAGCAAGGAGGGCGCGGTAACCACCCAGATCCTTCTGGCTCCGTTAGAGGGAAGGAGGCAAATATAAGAGATTGACCACAGTACTGGTGCCTGGATCTAAGCGTAGGGTCCCCCTCATCTCCGGTGTACTCCCGCTATATGAGTATGACCCATAACATCTCTCCTCAAAGGCCGGCTTTTGCATTGAGATCAGTAGTTTCCCTACACAGAAATGGGAGGAACTGTATTCTCTTCTCCCAACAAAGATCACAGCGCTCTCTGACCGTCCCTTCGCCGAGGGATCTGTTTAAATCCCACTCAGCCAGATACTCCGGGCTGCAGGTAGAGCAGTACTGTCACGTCCGGCGGAAAGGCCCCGACCTGTAGAAACCAGAAGGTGAAATACACGTGCACCCTCGTGAGTAAAAGGCGGAGGCCGGAGAGGCCACAACGGGCAACTATAGTTTGATCCTTTTATGTAAAAAAAAGGGGCGAGGGTGCCTTAAGGCTCCCGGACCACAGTTGGCAAAGGAAAAAAAAATTGAAACTGGGGGACGCGCCCCCCACCCGTTAAAAAAATCGCCCCCCCCAAAGGGGCAAAAGGGGACGCGTCAGAACGCAATGGCCCATGGACAAGCAGTAAGTGGTACAGGGGTACGTCCACGGCAGAAGCCAGTATCACCTGCATAGACACCTAAACTGCATGCCGGTTCAATATACATAGAGAACAAGAACATGGAGCTTAGTGGGCGTGGCAAGTGGCCGATAAAGAGCCGTATGAGATGTCGAAGTCTAAGCTCACAGAAGATAAGAGGCTACCTGTGCAGATGGAACACAAAAGCAAGGGGGCGGTGCTAGGGAACAAAGAGAGGGCGTGAAATGGGCGAAAACTGACTGACCTCATGTTCATAGCAAAGGGGAGGATGGAGAAGAGCATAGTGGCCGGGCGGGGGAGAAAAAGAGGGATTTTGACATGTAAAACGTAGAGGGCACATACAAGTGGGAATGGAGAAAAGGACAGTCAGCCCTACCGGCAGGCACGAGAAGTGGAGGGGGTGAAAACCGAGTGACGGTTAGCCCCCAGGTAGCCACTGGGAGAATACACGGATCATGAGGAGGCGGACTCTAGGAGATCAATGAGAACAGGACCCCCAACAATCAAGAGAACAGGGGGGTATAGGTCCGCAATAGGAGGGAAAATTGCAGAGCAACAGCGTGGGGTAAGTTCCATATCCCACAGTGCAGGGTAGTCCGGAGATAAGCGACTGCGGCGCTTTCTGCAATGACTCTGCTGCTCACACTAGCAGTGAACTTGCGAACCCCCACCAAAAACCTTGTACCCCTGACCTGTGGATAAGGGGATAACTTGACACTTGATAAACTCCTATACTATTGACTAACAGGTGGTCCAGCACGGAGGACTCGGACGTTCCGTAGGGTGGCGGGCGGTGTGAACCCAGGTTTTAGGCCAGGCTTAGCATCCCCAATTCAAAGTATGCAGCGTTTGACCGTTTTTGGCTGTTTTCCCTATGATCTTTAGTAAATATTTGGAAAACGGTCAAAATTGGATAAGTTTCAAAAATCATGGTTTTGTCAAAGGACGTCTTAAAAACGGGCTAAAACGGTTCTAACGCTAGGTGTGCCACCGGCCCGTACAGGGCTTTCCGAAATGGGCTGAACCTGTAGACAACTAACGTGAGTCCTATAGAAGTCAACGGAGCATTACAAGTTTGTTTAATGGGACCCGGAAAGCACTGATCCATGGCTTCCCTATCTCCCATGGAAAGTCTTTATCTTCAGAAGTGGGACCTTCCGTGGATCAAGATAACCCCCCCTGTCACACTGCAAATCCTCATAGACGGTTATGGCCTCTTCCCGACAATTTCCCTGCAGGGGATGACAAACAGAGCCCCGGTTAATGACCCCTTAAAGAGCTTTAAAACAAGGGAGCGGCCTGCCAAAAACGGCCCTCTCCGGACTTTGGGTGGAGCAGGTATATCATCGAAAGCTCCAGACAGTCAATATCGGCTGAGACTGCAATACCACACCAACCACGGGCCAGAGGTGGCGCTGTTTTAGAAAGCTGTCGGTTGTTCAACCCCTTAAGCAAACGTATGGAGCACCGCAGCCTCACTGGGTAGCTAAGGTGCCCTGTCTATGAGCGAGGGCTGCACCTCCTACTGGTGATATATAGGCGCCAGGAGGGTCGGAGGGCTCCGTGGAATGGATTGAAGTAAACAGTATTTAACGGATTGGAGACCGTTTACACACGAGCCGCGTGTGGAGCAATAGTATTCTTATAAATAGCCCTGTGGTAGTCCCACATAACACGGCGGGCGACATACGGCGGGAATAAGCCGCCGTCATCCCAGGCTACTTCCCCCGGCGAAGTAGTGGGTGGGCCCCAGCAATGGGGGCTGCTCTATCTCTGGAATGATGCCGTACGGCAGGCGAGAGAGGACCCCCAAATACTCGTAGTGACTGCTACTTCATATGGCTGTGTAAGTATTTTCCGGGACGGTCGGCAGTGACAGGCGGGATAAAGCGGGCGCACATGCTGCCCAACTCACCGACTCCGGGCGGAGGTGCCGCCGGAATGTCAGCTCGTAAGCCCTCCTTCCTCTGGGACCCTCTTCTAAACTCCGCATCCTCCTCATCACTGGCTACCACCGACGGGGAAATCATATCACAAGTCGAGAGGTGAGGGCTAGTCCCGCGCATGTCTGTTAGGGCCGCGGTGATCCTTGCCCAGAGCGATAACAACCATTTAAGATCGCGTGCTGCACCTCACGCGACACGCAGATGCTGGCACCGCATAAGAAGATAAGACGGGAAGTCCTTTATTAGAGAGATGCACACCATCCGCCGCGGACAGAGGTCGCCAAAGACGGTCCCGTCCCCAATGGGGGGCACAACTAAGCACCGACCAGTAGGGTTGTGAGATGTGGAAGGAACCGGGAGCTGAGAAACTACACAACACAAGAGAAACAGACCCCATCGTTCCAAGAATGTGACCTGGAGGGGACTTGAACCGCCATGCCCCAGGGCTGCAGGAGGGGGAGGGCTAACCAATAAGCCACAATGCGGCCTACACTAAGGTTATTGAAACTTGCTACCCATGATCGGTAGCAGATAAGAAGTGTGAGACGCGGTGCCATCATCGCTTTGTCAGGTAGTGATTAAAAGGAATTGGGGCCATGGTTATCGAGAAGAAAGGTCATTGGACAGGAAGGGGGAGGGAGGGGAGGGGAGATAAAGCGGTGACATCAGCTATTGTCCCAGTAGGGAGGTAATGAATGAGGTCAGTGGGAAGATATAAGGTCATTGTAGCAACAGGGAAGGGGGAGGGATAAGCCACAGCAGCTAGTGCCAGTAGGAGGAAGGATGGGTCTAGTGTTCCTATAGGAGGCAGGGGGCGAGAGGAGGAGAAGAAGCTGTGGCCTCAGCTTGGCAGTGTGATTAGATGGGGCCAGGGGTTATCTACGAGAGGCAGGGGACAAAGGATGGGAGAAGATAGCGGGACAGCACCGAGTGTCAGGATGATGGTAATGATGGGTCAGGGTGAATCGATAGAGAGTCATGGTACAGGGAGGAGGGAGAGACGGTGACGCAGCTGGTGGTCAGGAGTGAGGTAGGATGGGGCAGGGATCTATAGAGAGGACATTGTACAGGAGAAGAGGAGAGAGCTAGACAGCAGCGAAGGAGGTGCAGTAGTGATGTAAGGATGGGTCAGTATATCTATTAGAGGGGCCTTGTACAGGGAGGGAGGAGATAAGCCGGGGAAGCATCTATTGTCTAGTGATGGAATGAGGGTCAGGGTTATCTAGATGAGGTCATTGGACGGAGGGAAGAGAAAGCTTTGACATCATCTATTGTCTTAGTGAGTAAGAGGTCAGGTTTGAGCTATAAAAAAAGAAAAAGGCATGGGACAGGAGGGGAGAGAATAAGCGTGGACATCATCTATTGTCCTAGTGAGGGAAGGATGGGGCCGGGTGATCTGAGAGAAGTCCCATTTACAGGGAGGGGAGGAGATAACTGGACACGAGCTAGTGGCTAGTGATAATATGGGCAAGGGTAGCGAGATAGAGGTCATGTACGGAGGGGGGAGGAAAGAAGCTGTGACAATCAGCTATGTCGAAGTGGAGGCAGGGATGGGTCCAGTTGAGCGATAGAGAGGGCACTGTACAGGAGGGGAGGAGATACGCGGGGACAGCAGCGATTGGCAGAGGATGGAATGATGGGGCAGGGGATGTTAAGATAGAGTCCTGGGAACAGGGAGGGAAGGAATAACCGGGGACATCATCTATGTGGCAGTAGTGTATAGGAGGGTCAGGGATCTAGATAGAGGTCAGTGTACAGGAGGGGAAGGGGAGAAGCTTGACTCGAGTGCAAGAGGGAGGGCAGGAGGGGCAGTAGCGATCGATAGAGAGGGCATTGAACGGGAGGAAATGAGGGGGAGATCAGCGGGGACATCATCTATGTCAGTAAGTGAGTAATGAGGGGTCATTTGAGCTAGAAAGAGTCATGGGAACAAGGAGAAAAGAGAAGCGGGGACATCACAGCTATGGTCAAGAGTTGGGTAAATGATTGGTCAGTTGATCTAGAAGAGAGTCATTGGTACAAGGAGGGGGAGGGATAACTGTACGCATCTATCGTCATTAGGGATGGAATATGGGGTGCAGGGTGAACTAAATAACATGGTTGTGAGATCCTCACCAATCACCGTTTGAGCCGAACCGGTGCGAGGGACAACCCCGGAAGTGAGGACGAGCATACGACAGCGTATTAAATGTTAAGGGGGGGAATGGGGGTGGGGAGGATGCGGAGGCGGGAAACACCTTTAAAGTCGTAAATGCATGGAAGGAGGACAGGCATGGCAAGGCAGGGTAGGGGCTGGTCGAGGGGCCACGGCCGGACGAATGGGGGTGCGGTCGAGATAAATGGGGTGGACGAGGGCGAACTGGAAGAGGGAACATTTGAGGAACGGACGGGGGGGAGGGCAGGGGTCGGCCGGAGGAAGGCGGAGCCACATCTAGGGGGGGAAGTTAACCAAGAAGAAGCGGGAAGGGGGGACATGTGGTAACACGTCGACGAGTGGGGGGGCACTTAAGGATGAGGGCTCAAGGCTGAAGCCACTTGTAAGGCGGGGGGTCGCATTCATTGGAAACATCGGGCTGGGAGGGGGGGAAAAAACGGGGGGTGTGGGGCTGAAGGAAGGGGAGAGAGACCAAGGCAGTTTAGAAACGGAAAGGGGGCAGTAGCGGGAGGGGTCTAGACAGGTTAGGGAATCACCATTAGGTAGAGGCCTTAGGGAGAGGCTTAGGCGAGTGGGCTAGGAAGGAGGGGTACGGAAGGGGGGCCAACACAAGTGGGTGTGTAGGCCCGAGCCCCCTCATTGGGCCTCCGACTGATCTATGGGGTTCTACAGGGGAGAGGCCTCAACATCTGGAGAATGGGGGTCCAGGATCCCCTGTTGGTGAGGGTGAGTATTGCTGAACAGACAGTTGCGCATGCACCAGCGGCCTATTGGGGCTGGGCTATCGCTGCGCAACTCTCGCGGTCAGCTGGATAGCAAAGGGGGACTCGGACCCCGTCTCGAGATCGGTGGGGTCTCATCGCTGAGACAAACACCGATCAGTAATCATGGTATGAGAAGGACCTAACTTGCTATGACTGGAGACCCTTTACAGTTGGTAAAACTTTGAACTATGTGAATCCTAAACAGTTGTGCTTATGGGAACTCTTGAACTGGTCAATGAGCGCACCCGAAGCCCATGGGGGGATCAGTTCAAACAATCCAGTTGGGGGGTCCCGAACCCGGAACTGTGAGCCAGAATTTGGGTTCAACTACTGCCCCCTGTCGCCTGGATCGGGTTGAAAGCAGTGGGTGCCGTTATAGGTACCACCCGAACCTGTGTTTGAAAAGTGGCCACACCCAGGGGGCCGCTTATCCTACTGCTGACCCACACATTAGAACAATGTAAAAAGTCACTAAGAAACAAGGTGCGCCAGTCTCCGATATTCCCAACGCTGCCTGCGGATACAACACCCCACCTTTAATATGAGTAGGGGCTTTCAAACGGAAGGGCGGAAGAGGCGAATTCGGACGCGGACAAAATCTAGGTGTATCGAGAAGGAGAACATCCTTTCCCTAAGCCTCTATCCTCCCATGAATAAAAAAAAGTGTGCGCTCCTATACCGACGACAAAGCAAGGCAAATCATGCGGTGGGGTAGACCTACGCCACACTTAACACTATAGCGGCATCCAGCACGGGAACTGGAAGTTGTGTGATCAGTCCTAAACACACTAATCAAAATGGAAACCCTTCCCACTAATCGCTGACCTTGAAAACGCCCAGTTATACTCCGATGACAGAAGCACTTAAAACTTCCTCATCGGAGTAATGACGACCATCAATCACCCCGAATAACATGACCGCCGCGAAAATTAATTTTTCTATAGAATCCTCCCCGGAATTAATGAAAGTGAAAGCACCCCAAGTTTTAGGGGGCCTTACAGCTCTCCTGACAGCCGGCGCTAATATCAAACACTAAACACCCAATTTATGCTTTCAATGTCCGAAAAAAAAAAAAAAAAAAAGTGGAAAGTGAGTGTGGCTTTCTACAATCAAACGTATGCACTGGGGGGGTTTTTAGGCACATTATGCGTATTGGAGCACTTTGAGTATTCTTATGGCAGCCCTTGTTGCCGACCCTCTACTAACCAGATACAGGCAGGTGAAAGGGGTTTTCGGAGTCTTGAAAGGTCGTCCGCTTTCACAACAACGGATATTTTTGTGTACTGATAGGTTATACAATTTTCCCCAATGTTACTTCTGTAAGCCATTCTATATGGCGGGAGCGGGGAATCGCTGCTTGCTGTCATCCGAGAGGAAGCGGAGTGGTTTCGTTGGTTTTGAGGTCTGTGGGAGAAAGCGGTGCGGGGGCACGTGAGTCACACAAGGTGCAAACGCGTGTTACCGCCCGGGGCAGGTGATGGTACCAGGGGCACGGCTGGGACACCCCTCTAATGTAGAGGGCACACAGCGCAGTAGATGCCCTGGCGGGTGAGGACCACCGTGCAACGGCGGGGTGACTCACGGGTCTGGTGAGAGTTACCAGTGGCACGCTTGGGTATAGCGCGAGCAGTAAGGCACACACCGAGGGGCTCGGCTTGTTACAACATCACGGGTCATGTCCGAGGAGTCACACCGATCCACGCTTGGGACCAACCTCACTGGTCATGGGAGGAGCACACGGGGGCACGGCTATGACATCACTGTAGTGAGGTCACACGAGTGCACGGGTTGGTAAACCCTAGGAAAGGAGCAACACTCAGAGAGCCCGGGCATGTAAAGGACGACAGGTGCACGGCTGGGGGTAGAGCGCACAGGAGCAGAGAGCCGGGCCAACACCGCTCGGAGAACGCTCGGTGAATTAACGAGGCCAGGCACCTGGATGACAGCACAACGGCCAGGGGAGAGAACGAGCGGTGCACCGAGGGGACAGCGCAATGAGCAAGAAACAGTTGGAGTGCCCCAGGAAAGAAACGAGAAACGGCCTATACAAGACCAGCAGAAGAGTAGAAAACGGTTGAGGAAGGGGGAGACAGAAAGGGGAGTTAGAAAAGTGGATAAAACGGTTCATTACACAAACAACAGTCATTAGGACGGGACGACCCCTTATAAAGAACGGATGGCGTAGGAATAGCGACGCATATAATGAGTAGGAGCCTCGACTACGAACACGGGAAAGGTGTCTAGGACTGCCAATTAGAGCACTAAAGAACGGAGTGCGCGGAGCGAAGAAGGCCCTCCAGGCGGTGACCCTCCCCGATGGCGCAGAGGTAAAATGGACGCCCCCTATCAGGCCGGGTACTAGACCATAAAGGGCCGCAGATGGAAGGTCAGGTGATCCTCTGTACGTCCCTACCAGTCTCCCGGCTAGAACTTTCACGTATATTCATAATACTTCGATGTTGCTAGGAAGGGCGTACCCATGGACAGATGAGATCACAGACCCGCATCTGCAGCCAGTGTGGGGGACAGCAATGTCCGTGGGACGAGGAAAAGACAGAACAGGCCGCACTTTACATGAAGATCATAGATAAAAGGTGTGGGCACTTTACACATCAGGAAAACAAGCAGAACGAAAGATGGAATAATATGGTAAAGGTACCCGCAGATCCGGCCGCACACTGACACACAAAGACAACAACCATGAGGGAACGGGGGCAACCCTTAAGAGGTGGAACGGGAGTGGGTAGGTCCACGGAACTGCCCGGATCTACTGCTCCAGGAACAGACATTTCAATCAGCGTTTGGGAGCCTATCGAGCCGACAACTAGAGGTTACTGGGGACCACATTTAGGTGTGTGGCTAAGTGACCCCTGAAACCCTCTAACAGGACCCTGGAGGTGACTCGGCGAGAGGAGGCTCGGCAGGCGCTCACCTCGGTAATGTGTCCCTGGGCAGCTACTTGCAAACCGCATAGGTGGGGGGGGGACCCTTAAATACACAGAGAGCACTGCGGCAAAAGATTACAAAGGTCGGTGAACCCCTTCGCCCAAAACTATATATACTAAGCTAAGCCTAGGAACCATGAGCCAGGTTGGTCGCATCAATGACTTGGCGACACTCATGCTGGCGATAACTAGCTGCGATGTACCGTAATACTCAAGGTAAATAAGCCGACCCGTTAGATCCGAGCCCCTATTTGTACCACAATAACTGGAAAACCAATGACTCCGAGACAAGCCGAGAGTGGGGAAGGAGCCTGGTCAAAGCCTCCCCGTGTATCTAGCCTGCCACCCTTCCCTGTATAAGCCTGCCAGACCTGCCCCCCGTGTATATAGCCTGCCCCCTGCCCCATGTATATAGCCTGGCCAGACCCTGCCGCAGTTCATAATAGCCTGCCAACCCTGCCCCATGTAGTACCTGCCCAACACCCGCCCCAGTGTATGGGCCTGCCAGACCCGGCCCCAGTGTATGGTAGCCTGCCCGACCCTGCCCAAGTGGAGAAACCTTCGCCAACCCGGCCCAGTGTTAGGAGCCGCCAAGACCCGCCCCAGTGGATGGGAGCCGGCCGACCCTGCCCCCGGTGTATGTACCTGCCGACCCGGCCCCAGTATATGGAACCTGCAGACCCGGCCCAGTGGTACTTCGCCGGCCAACCCGGCCCCAGTGAATGTAGCCTCCCAGAACCGAGCCCCGGGGGATGGGACCTGCCAACCCTGCCCCAGAGTATAGCCTGCCCGAGACCGCGCTGCCCAGAACAAGGAGCACAAAAGATCAGGGTATCGCCAGAAGGTGAGTTTATATATATTGATGGGGGACGCGTAAAGCCGGTGTGGGGTGTCTGGCAGACATTGTTTGGGTGCTAAAAACTAGGCTGATACGCAGTTAAGAAGGTAAGGGGGGGACGGGGGCGCTGACTATAGACGAGTAGAGGGACTATATAATGAGGGACTCTCTATATACAGGGGAATGGCTGGGGACATGGGCTGGCCATATACTGGGAGGCATGGGCTGCATATACTAGGGGGCAGGCTGCTACCGACTCGAGGCAAGGCAGATGGGACCCAGGGTTTGGTTGGAAAAGTAGGCACTTGGCTTATATTTTGGTCGGCCGTATACTGCCAAGGATATATCAGTAGATATCATAGAGTCAAAATCCCTAAAAAGACCCCCGGTTGTGAATAAGATTCGGGAGACTACGTACTTCCAGGATATGATCCATCCTGGAAGAGGGTAGGACAGATCAGGCTATTACAGGGGTGTAGAGAAGCGAGTCGCCGCAGACGATCCTCCTGGCGCTCCGCACCCCTGCATTACCACCAGTAAGACGTTGAGGGCGGGAATTGGGTGGCGACCTCAGAGGGCGATGTGCTCCCCCGTTTTTATGGCCGGTCCTGAAAGAAGAAGAGGAAAAGCTAAGACGTCCTCAACACTACTCAAACTGCATTTGGTCCTTTCGGCAAAGACTGGATCTGGCCGCGGTTTAACATCCCCAATTCTGTCTTATCAGTAAAAGGAAATTACGAGTGGATGGCGACCACCGCACCGCCTCCGCTATTTATAGCTAAGCCCCGCCCGCAGGCAGGACCCCCCGCAAATGATGCTGCCAGAAACATAGTCTGTGGCACTACCAGGAGAGGGAGGAGGGGCGCCACCAGAGGAGAGCGCCGCTAGCCACCGCCGACCCTGCAATCCAACAACTGAGTCAATACCCATACTCACGTCTCATGCTCAAGTCCTATGAAATGGGTGAGGGAGGAAAAAAGCAAGAATATACATATTGGAAGCGCAAGGGGGGCAGGATTAATAGAGAGCATGCATTTAAACCGAAACTATAAAAATAATGTAAAGAGGCGAAAGAGGACTGTAAACTGTAGGTAACCACAACAGCACAATAACTTCCCGTAACTTGGCGTTTGTAAACAAACAGCCCTTACTCACACGGCACAACAAACAGGAGCAGTCGCGAGGTGATACTTTTGGAAACAGTGTTGGTGATTTAGATGATTTGTGAACAAAGTAATTTAACTAAAAGACAATGATATGTTTACAGGATCATTGAGTAATGGATGAACGGTGATAAGATAGCTAGATACATAGATATAAATATATGCCCGACAGATTAAAGATATACATAATAGCAGTATAGAATGATGATATATGATCGATAGAATATCACGCTTTATACTGCAGTTTCGCGCCGGAATAAATCTCACTTGCACGGACGGGCCTAAATTCTATAAGTTCCCACGGACGCCTCCTACCCACCAAGTGGCGTGGAGGGTGTGCCGATGTGGAGGGGACGGCGCAGGCGTTCCGACCGATAACGTATATAAATGCCCCCAGAGACTATTAATGGCCCCGCCTATACATTTTACATAGATATGTATGACATGGCATTCGTGGAACCTAGAAATTCGACGCACATGGAAACACCCTATTGCCTGCCTTCCAAGACAGAAGTTTATTATATGCTATGAAACTATTGCCATACGTTCAGTTAGTTTTCAAAAAAGGGACATGGTCCCTCCGGTGTGGATGGGGCAGGTGGTAGGATTATGTGTCTCTGCCCATTTTGTGTGCCCCATATTTCCGGCCGTAATAACAATAATTTCACTAAAAACCGGAAAAAAAGGAGGAGAAATCGAAAAAACAAAAAAGAAAGAAAAATATTTCCAATTGAACAAATGGAGCAGTTAAATGAAGTAAAAAAAAAAATATATAATACAAAAAACTCCCTGTTTACTGGGCTTTCACGCAACATTCCTTTTCATTACAGCGGTAATACTGGGGAGCGCGGCGGAGCATTTTGTTTCATTT
Source organism: Engystomops pustulosus (assembly GCA_019512145.1). Classification (NCBI taxonomy): domain Eukaryota; kingdom Metazoa; phylum Chordata; class Amphibia; order Anura; family Leptodactylidae; genus Engystomops; species Engystomops pustulosus. The sequence continues at coordinate 129,166 of WNYA01000470.1, read as the reverse complement.
GTATTATATTTATTTCAGGCAATGATTTCATGCCATTTCACTGAATTTGCTCTGCGTCCCACATCTGGCGCCCGACGCATTAGCGCTACAACGAAGGAAAAAAAAAATATCTATCAGATCCCAGATGCTCGATTTTCTCTCTGGGCAAAAAAAAAAAAAACCTTTGTTTTCTTTCGTCAAAAGGTGTCTGATGTTTTTTATACGCGAGGGCCGTACTCGCCTGGAAAATAGCCGTTTAGAGGGGCCCTCCAAGGGATGGGCGCACGCTATTATACTATTGCAGTACTATAGTTATAGTCCAAGAACAAATAGTCCCCATAAGAATGGAACTTATAACAAAAAAAAAAAGTAGATACCAAATAATAGTAATAAAAATGAAAGCAAAGACAACAGTAAAAGGGGAACATGGAGCTGCGTAAGTTTGAACGGAAACAACGCAGGTACCATTTAAAGGCCCCAAAGTCTGCAGTCGGCGGGGCCGAGCTGAATACAAAGAACGGGTAAAAAAGGGAGATATACAACTGGCTTGCTATAAATGAAAGGCTGCTTTCTTCGAAAACAGCCACACCGGCCATGATTAGGGGCTGTATTGCGAATCGCGAGATGGAGATGCATGGACTGATTGTCAGTGGGGGTGCTGTTTTGGGGGGAGACAAGACACCAGTTTGGCAAGCTCCGGACAACCCCTTAAAATGCACAGGAGATAATGGCGGCAGAGCGGGCACGCTACGTACACTTCACACAAGGATCCTTGAAAGGGGGTGTCCAAACTAACCACAGAGGGTAGACGAGCCTGATCTGTGTGGGGTCGGACCACTGGACCCCCAACCAAGCATAGATCCAGGGCATCGCCCTCGAGTAACAATATATAAAACGGCCCATGAAGATCAGTGAACGTGGCTCACCCAAATTTTGGCAGAGGAAAAAAGGCTTTGAGAAGGGGCGTCGGCATACAGGGATGCACTGGCGTACATCATGCGATGTAGAGGGAACCATGAACAGACTCGCGATAACCCCCTTAAAAAAAGGGGGGGGAGGGCAATGGGCGCCAGCATAAAAGGTTAACCCAGCATAAGTATAACCAGGGGAACACACAAATCCGCGACATGGCATGGTAGAGAAAATGGAGATACGCATTCTGTGCGGGGTGCCCCCAGCGTGGGCAGCCTGGAACGGACGCGCAGAGCACATGCTGACAGAATGGCACGGGCCGTGTGGCAAGGCCGGAGGGGGGTTTGCACATCGCGCGGGCCCGCTGCAATCACTGCCGTGGGGACTGTTCCGCGGAACGCCGCAAGATCGTGACAAACACCCCATAGACAGAAAGGAAGCAGCATCACGTTACCACCAGTCCTTTCCTCCATGCAGTCCGCCCACACCCCATGTAGCAAAGGGGCCCCCTACCTTATAGGGGAAAAGGTAGTAGCACGTCCTCACTGCCACCGAGCCTGAAAACGTAATTACGTCAGGAGACAAGCAGAAGTGGCATGAACTCAACGCCGCAAATGAGGTACACGGCACTGAACAGGCAGCCTGACACGGAAGTCCCCGCCACTAGTTAAAAACAAGGCGATAAATTGAGAACCATCCAGGGACGGGCCGGCCCAAACCAATTTAGTTACCAACGAGGAGCAAGGCAACACGTACCTAGGTCGCAAGCGGCGCCGACGCCTGTAGAAACCAAGATCCAATCGCAATGTGAGCATGGGAAAGGCGGGGCGCAACGAAAGCCAGAGAGGTAGTCCAGAGCCCGATGAAATCAGAACCCAGACCGGTGACTGCCCAATGAGAACTAGAACGCTCATCCAGGTCCGGGTCGGGAGCACTGAGAAAATGGCCTAGAGCCGGCCTGTTGGTGGAAGGGGGGGGGATCACCAAATAGAATCAGGGCACCACTTAGGGCCAGGTCTTTGGGCAGAGGGGAACTTTTCCCCTCATCAAGAGCAGAAAGGATCGCAAGGGTAGAGGCACCTCGTCCCCAATAACGCAGCACAAAGATAACAATGGCGATACGTGGACACGTCGCGGGGACGTGGAGTACTCTGGATCTAAAGAGATCTCGATGGGCAGATGGTTGGGGGAAGGATCTACGAGTAACCAGGGGGTGGGGGGCTGGAACGGGAGCCACGAATGCCCCCGGGGCTGTGTCGCGGTGATAACGGGGCCCACCACACACCCTGGGGGTGACGGCTTGATAACAAGATAACTAGTGACAGTCCAGCTTAGATAAACGGGAGTGGGGGGGCGGCGGCCACTGTCCAGTTTGAGCGATGGTGAGGGCCGGACACTCGAACTCCCGGCGGCGCCGACCGAACAACGCCAGGTAGAAGGACTATTAAAAACAACGATAAAGGGGCCTGGTGGTACCCCCTCAGGGCTGCGGAAACGTAACGGGCAACGAGTCTGACGATAAAGTGAGATCCTATGGAGAGGTCCGCATCAGTCGAGCGCTGGTGCAGGCAAATCCCAAGCAAGAGCCAGGAAGGGACACCTCAGCCACCGATGGGGTGGAATCAAAGGGCCGTTACCTAGTGGGGAGGGGAGCATGGCAGGGATCAAGGCATGGATAAAAGGGTCGAGAACAGGGGCTAAGAATGCAAGGGGGGGGAGGAAGCACCCAGGAAGTAATTACAAATGGGACCCGGTGTGGAGCGATAGAAGGCATAACAGGCACGGAGAGGGAGCGCGACAGAACAGGAGGGGCACCCAGAAATAGCTGAAAAACAGGGAGGGCACTTCTCACCATAGGGAGACGGGAACGGGGAGAACCCCCTGAAGGAAAGGAGAAATGGCAGGAAACAAAATGGGCTCATGTACTTACAGGTCACGGGCCTTGGCGGACTAGAGCTGGGCGCGGTGATTACTAAGACGCGTGGCCGAGTCCGGCAGTGGCGCAGAGCGACAGAGTGTCCCATCGGTTGAGGAGGGCAGCTCGGGGCGAGGGCGGCGACACAATTGTAAAAGTAAATCCCCCACCGCAGGCAGGCCAAATCGGCGGATTATCCGTGGCGCGCCCCCCCTAATTTTGGGTGGCGCAGGGAGGGCACAATCCCAACGCACACACGTCGTAATACCTTTGCAAACATTTTATAAGTGAAGAGGGCACAGAGTCCGGAAAAAAAAACGTGTGTCACACAGCCCCAGTCCACCGGCCCAGAGAAGAAAATAAATAAGCCTGGAAATCTGATTGTATCCTAATCCTGGGTAGAGCGCGCCATCCTCCCATCCTACATTTACTAACAAGTGACAAAACCAGTACGCAAGAAAAGGAGCTGGTCCCAACTTGAGGTTAGACACAAGTCAAACTCGTGTGAGCATCAAAGCAGATTCCGAAAGAGTGGTACGGCGCTGCAGACTTGCCCCCCCCCCCCCCCACTGGCGAGAGAACCGGATAAACCAACTGACGACACTAATTCAATTTATGAACGATTCGTGGGGTTGGACAGATAATTAATGTGCAAATGAGAAGGGTCAGCAGGTTTGTTCTACTTACCCCCAGCTCCAGGGAATACACAGGTACACAATCTGCAGCGCTGGCCGCACAACGGGTCCACCTTAGCACTCCGCGCCCGTACAAAGCGTCAGCCTCCAGGGCGCGCCAGTGCCCACACAAGTGGAATGCTCGTACATGGCTGCCGTACCTATATGAAGCCACAATGAACCAGGGGAACTGGCAGAGCGTGCACGCGGCTCGTGCACCTCCACAAGACTATGCACAGCACAACGCAGCCAATGGGCTGTGCGTGACTTGCTGTTGCACGAGCACACTGCTCGGAGGAGCGGAAGTATCATGGGACTTGAAGTCCCCAGCGAATGCTGCGGCCGCTAGTCATCGATCTGGCATTCAGGGGAAAAAGGGCCGTTAAAAAATAACGATTTCCACAGGATTAAGGGGAAAACATGGTTGGGGTAGAGAGGGGGGGGATTTAGCCACCCCAGGACTTGGGAGTGTTTTGGGTGGGACCGAAGAACCGTTTTAAGGACTGATAAGTTGAGGGCCGCGGGACAGGACAGGAGAACCAGTCACCAGATTTTACCTCTGAAACAACAACAGCCGGGGGGGGAAGAAGCTCCAGTCTATCATGCCCTGAGGGGAAAAAAACCGCCTCTAAAGTGAGTAACGAAGGACAAGAAGAGTCATGTTTTACTTGAAATGAGTCAGTGGAGAGACTGCGGGGGAGAGGGGTTTATGGTCAGACACCCCTATTTACTGGGCTATAGTATATAGGAAACACGTACTGACGTCATACAGAGAGAACTTATCTTTCGGAAAAGCCGAGATGCGTAGCCTTAAGTGGACCCATCAGCATATTGCGAGGCTAAAGACCAAAAATCGGGTCGCTGGAAAGACACTCGTCAGCAATGTCGAAAATTGACTCTACTGGGGGTAAAGCGGCCTGCATGGGCAATCACGGCGAAATAGAGGAATTGCACAGAAAGGAAAGAGGGAAGGCTAAAAGAACCTGGGGGGCTGCGGAGTTGGTACGGGGAAAGCGATGACAATTAGCGATGGTGCGGTTTTCCGCTTAATAACATCAGGGAAAAGGAGTGTGGTGATAGTAAGGGAGCAAAATGTAAAAAACAGCAGCCATGACGCGCAGTGTACTTCCCGCCGCCCGAAACAGCACACACTCAACCGCTGGGCCATGTGGCGGGTCGGCACTCGATAGTCAGCTCCTGGTGGGCGCGGGAGGGGCGGCGGCCAAGTCCTCGTCAGAGCTAGAGCGCAGTGCCAGCGGGCAGCACGGAGCCCGGCCGTGGTGAAAACCGTCACACAAAGTGGGAAGAAAAAGAAAAGCCAGGCCAGGGGTAGAAGCCCAAAAGGAATCCATGAGGCCTCATAAGGACACAAACTGGGCACAGACGACGGTTCCGGCGAGCGCGAGGGGGAACGATCTAATGACGCCTGCGCAAGAAACAGAGAAAAAGGTCAGAGAAAAGGAACAGGACGTGGATAGGAAAAAAAACATGACGCCGTGACCTTATCCAGGACGGCAAACGGCAGCCGACGGGGCGGGCGATGTGAAGGCAGCCATTACAATGGTGTGCGGCCGTCTGAGATTATCTGCAGGCGCCTGACGGGCAAGATCGAGGCGGGAAAAAAAAATGGAAGGTTTACCGACCTAACGGGAAGCGCCCCACTGCAGCTCTTGCCTCCCCGCGCACAGCAGGAGGCACACGAGCAGAACCCCGCCCCAAGGACAGGACTATCCCGAGCAGCACCTGGGACTTTCTAGGTCCAGGGGTAGATTTGAGACCCGAGCCCGCGCGCGAGGAAAGACGCGGCTACAAGCCGCAATCAGGGCGGACTGTCGACGGAAACCTTCGAGGGACGGGCAACGGGGCGCGCCAGGACGGCGTGGCTGCGGCTGGCGGGCAATAGTTGGAGGGCCCTGGACTACAACTGGCTGTGCAGCGTCAGGGGGCTGGAGGGCCCGGTGTAGAGAGGGGTTGTGGGAGGGGTCTCCGCGCTGGCAGCGCCCTCATTGCGAAACAGAGTGGATTGGGCCGGGGCGGGCAGTAAGAGGCTGAAGCAGTCTCCATCGCAGTGAGGCAGGACTCAATGTCCTCCACATTCTAGAACAGACCATCGGTGAGTCATATTATGGGGGAAGGATCCTACGGGACCAAGATCGACGTCCCTTTAGGTACCGACATTAGTATATGTACTATATACAAGCCAATGGGCCAATCGGCTCATCCAAATAGAGCTCACCTCTGGGCCAGGAGTGCCCAAAATCAAATCCATCTGATTACCCCGGGACTTTACGCATAGATCCAGGCCCTGGGACGCTGTAGCTTCGTATTCTGGTATCCATGGCCTCCTTCGTTTAAATCACTGTGGCAGGAGCCTAACGGGGGTTGACCAACCCGGCCGGCGGCAGCCTCACAGGCTCTTCACTAGCGCCCACCCCCTCTGCCTTCCCGTCTTAAAAACTCACATGGGGGGAGGGATGGGCGCCTCACATGTACTCGCTAGTGATCAGCACAGGAGACGCCGGTAACAGGGACCTGGATCGATGAAGTAGTGTCCCTGGTTATCCGCCGTGAGTTGATGGTAAAGGTCCTTTATGAATCGAGAAAGGATACATTTGTTTTACGGCGAGTGTATGACGCTCTAGACCCATATCTGATTGGGGAGGGTGTGACTGCGGGGACCACCCCTCTGAGCACAAGAACGGCGGCCGGGTAAGCAATTTTGGATATGATGCAACGATCCTGCCTGACCGTGGTTAGCCTGTATGTAGTCTGATCGGGAGGTATCGGATGGCGGAGCAAGGCCAGGAAGGGGCCCGGAGTTCGTTACTTGTCTATGACCACAGACGGAACCGGCACCGAGTTAGAAAAACAGGCGAGAATCAGCGGCGGCGGTGTCCTCCGCTCAAAACAGACTAGTAGGGTACCGACAGCACCGGGGTTCTGAACGTGAATGGAGCGGCGGGTATTTCAACGCCTCGACTAAGACACACTGCCCGCAGATCTCTATTCTCTGATCCCGAGGGGGCCCTTCTGGTGAGGGCCTGGGGGCCCGTGATGGGGCCTTCACCTACAGCTAGGGCAAGGGGTGTCCCCTTTAGCTCATGACAGCAAATATTCTATGGTTGGGTAACAAAAAAAGGAGTAAGTTCCAAGAGACGGCGTAACATGCCTGGATGGCGGTCGAGATCCCCACGTGCTGTCACAACAGAACTTCACTGTTGACTTCTGTAATACACACGGAAACACACTCGTTATGGGTCGCCGTAGTGTATGTGATGTCACCACACAGGGGCACAGCGTGTTGTAGCATCACACAGCGTTGGAGACACAGTTGGTAATAACGGAGGACCTGCCCTGTCGCCCTCACACCAGGATACCACGAGCCGTGCACCTGTGGTGACCATCACAAACCAGTGATACCACGAGCCGGCACCGGTGGGACATCACATAACATGTACCAAGAGCCGTGCACCTGTGAACATCACATTGACCGGGATATAAGAGGCGTGCACCGGGGGGACACCCGAATGACCAGGATATACGAGCGGTGCACCTGTTGTGAACAGCACATACCAGTGATATAAAAAGCTTGCACCTGTGGGACCTCGAATGACCAGGGATACAACGAGCTTGCACCCTGTGCACATCACAATGACCAGATATACGACCTGCACCTGCGACAGCACGCAGGGATATAACGACCTGCACCTATGCGACAATTGAAGGACCCGGGATAGAACGAGCCATGCACCTGTTGACAAGCATCACATGAGCAGGGATAGACAGCCGGGCCCTGTGGGACATCACATGACAGGGATGGACACCGTGCACCTGTGTGACACACGGACCGGATAGAACGACTGTGCACCTGTGTGTCAGCACATACCCGGGGTAGAATAGCGGGCACCTTGTCGACATCACTGATATGGACCTGTGTGTAGCTACAAGTAAACAATGAAGCTTCCTATAGAATGACAAGGCACGAGAGCTAGAAACTGTGAGATGGATACAGAAGGAGAATGAAAATGTAATGGGATATATAAGTGATGATCTGCATGGAATGTGCTTACGAAGGAGACCCCTTTCCTGTGCATCGAGGCAACTCCGAGAGGTAGGGCTTGGGAAGCTACTCAGCCAAACAGCGCACCGTCCATCGCAGTCTCGCCGGTGGGCCGGCCCGAGAAGTTTGCGAAAGCGTGCGCGCTCCGCGCTCTTTCCTCTCGCACGGGCCTGGCCTCACCATCTGATCCCAACTGAAATAAAGTCCCCTACACGTAAAGTCAAGTACTACGCACCGACCCATACTACACAGCCGGACCATACGCCAGCACTCACACAAAGACATAAGATGGACCCCCCTAGAGAGGGGGTGCAGGTTTGAAATGCCCTTTTTAAGATGATTGAGGGGAGGGGAACGGACCCAAAGGATATGAGGGCTCTATCCTATGTACCCCGGTAACTCCACGGCAGAGTGGAGAGACGTGTACTGCGGGGCGCTTCAGCAGGGATAGCCCGGGACAACTGCGGGTAGCGGCGTTCCCAGGGGCGCCTGCCAGTTCGGGACGCCGGTAAGGCCAACGGGCGGTTCTGTGCCCTCCTTAGGAGGAGGCCGCGGCTGCCATAGTCCGGTCTCGATCATGGCTCCAAGACTCCTGGCAGTTGTGGAGAATGAAAGGTCCCGAACAAGTGCTACCGACGGAAGAAGCGCACTGACCACAAGAAGGCGGAAAGCCGGACTCTCTGCCGGACACCCGGTTCAGCCTGTTTCACAAGAGATATCACTTGTTCAATATGTGCAGCTGAAGACTGCAAATGAGCGACCCACACATGCATGACTGAACCTGTCATGATACTCCAGAAAAAAACGGCACTCACGATTCTGCGGGAGTCACTGTGTACATACATGACATTACTTATCCTGTACTGATCCTGAGTTACAGCCTGTATTATACTCCAGAGCTGCACTCACTATTCTGCTGCTGGTGCAGTCACTGTGTACATGCATGACATTACTTATCCTGTACCGATCCTGAGTTACATCCTGTATTATACTCCAGAGCTGCACTCACTATTCTGCTGCTGGTGCAGTCACTGTGTACAATACAGGACATTACTATATCCTGTACTGATCCGGAGTTACTCCTGTAATTATCCCAGAGCTGCAATCACTATTCTGCTGCTGGTGCAGTCACTGTACATACATGAATTACTTATCCTGTACTGACCTGATTTACAATCCTGTATTATACCCCGAGCTGCACTCACTATTCTGCTGCTGGTGCAGTCACTGTGTACATACAGACATTACTTTTATCCTGTACTGATCCTGTTACATCCTGTATTATACTCCATAGCTGCACATCACTATTCTGCTGCTGGTGCAGTTACTGTGTACATACATGACATTACTTATCCCGTACTGATCCTGAGTTACATCTTGTTTATACTCAGAGCGGCACTCACATTCTCTGCTGGTGCAGTCACTGTGTACATACTGACATTACTTATCCTGTACTGATCCTGAGTTACATCCTGTATTATACTCCATAGCTGCACACTCACTCTTCGCTGCTGGTGCAGTTACTGCGTACATACATGACATTACTTATCCCGTACTGATCCAGTTACATCCTGTATTATACCCAGAGCTGCACTCACATTCTGCTGCTGGTGCAGTCACTGTGTACATACATGACATTACTTATCCTGTACTGATCCTGAGTTACATCCTGTATTATACTCCGCTGCACTCTATCACTATGCTGCTGCTGGTGCAGTCACTGTGTACATACATGACATTACTTATCCTGTACTGATCCTGAGTTACATCCTGTATTACACCCAGAGCTGCCTCACTATTCTGCTGCTGGTGCAGTCACTGTGTACATACATGACATTACTTATCCTGTACTGATCCTGAGTTACATCCTGTATATACTCCATAGCGGCACTCACCGCTGCTGGTGCAGTTACTGTGTACATACATGACATTACTTATCCCGTACTGATCCTGAGTTACATCCTGTATTATACTCCAGAGCTGCACCCACTATTCTGCTGCGGGTGCATTCACTGTGTACATACATGACATTACTTATCCTGTCTGATCCTGAGTTACATCCTGTATTATACCCCAGAGCTGCACTCACTATTCTGCTGCTGCGGTGCAGTCACGGTGTACATACATACATTACTTACCGTACTGACCTGAGTTACATCCTGTATTATACCCCAGAGCTGCACTCACTATTCTGCTGCTGGTGCAGTCACTGTGTACATACATGAGTTTATCCTGTACGGATCCTGAGTTACATCCTGTATTATACCCCGAGCTGTCACTCACTGTTCTGCTGCTGGTGTAGTCCTGTGTACATACTGTTCTCGTCTTTGCTGGTGAACATACCTTGCTTAGGAGTAACATAAGCCAGTTTATTGCCCTTTTCTATTTTTGGATCCCTCCTGCAGTGAAAAGGAGTACGTCTAAGGACATTGGAGCGCTCCTATGGACCATAATACCGAGTCTACACGGAGGGGAGGGGGGTCAAAGTGATTGGACCGATGAGAAATTTTCTCATAAAGACTTTTATAGAATATGTATTAAATCCCAGCCAATTTATAGCATTTTTAGTACTTTCTTTTCACATAGAAGCAAAAAATAGACATTTAATTATAAAAATAAGTTAAAAGAATTCCGAAAATTCAGATATTTGATATTTCTTTAATGTCTCCTTCATATCCCGGTAAACGAGAACATTGAGGAGGAGGAGGAGGGGCGGTGACTTGCTCGTGTTATTTTCCTTTTCCATTTTTTTTTTTTGTTACATACAAAATTTTGGCTACAAGAAAATCCATTTCCCAATAAATCATATAAATAAAATATGTGTCAGCAAGAACAATGCGCGCCGCACCAATTACACGGAGGGGGGAAAATATGTCCTTTTGTACATCCAGTCGAGCGCTTCCGTTTATCACAACAGCAAAAAAAAAAAAATGTTGTTTTTATGTATATGATTACACTGAGTACATCTCCCAGCAGGGGAGCCAAAGCTTTCTGTTTCCATGCAACCGTGCCCCGCTGCATGCCGATCCTGTTTGCTTCATGTCAGGCAATATCAACATAATAATCATATATATATAACCCTTTTACTGTCGACTTAGCCCCGGGTGTGAAATACGTTTTGTGATTTTTAAATTTCTGAAATAAATTTTATTTTTATTTCAGGAAATAACTGAACATTGTCATTAAAATCAACAGAGCCGTTTACGGGGGTTATTCAGATTGGTTAAGTTTTGTGAAACTGTCACGGTACCCCCCCCAACCCACGTCCGGTTGCGGCACACCGTCACACCTCGTGCCCCTCGTGTGCGGGCCTCCTGTGACCCACTCCCGGTCGCAGTACACCCCCTCCTCCCCCCCACGGCTCTCTCCGTGCCTTACTGTCCGCGTTCCTCTCTGGCAGCCCACCGTGTCTCAGTGTCGGCTTGGTGTCATCATCCGTGGTGGTCCAGGGGTTCACTTAGCCCTAGCATTACATTTTTGCCATGAGCCCCACTTTCACTATCGATGAAACTGAGATCAACGTTACAAAATCATAGACTTCACGAATTCTACGGGGTGTAACTTTAGGGGTTGAGGGGTTCGATCGCAGGGGGTGTAACTTCAGGGGTTGCAGAGGTTGCGATCTGCAGGGGGTAACTTTAGGGGTTGCAGAGGTTCGATCGTCGGGGTGTTACTTCAGGTTGCATGTTGCGATCGCACCTGGGCCCAAGAGGTTTAGGGGCCCTATGGTGTCACTTTCCCATTTGAGAAGACAATTACTATAAACAATACATTATAGTCGGGGGCGCTGGCACACACTTTGCACTAGGGCCCATTAGCTTCTAGTTACGCCAATGTGGGGGATGTGTTCCTTGTAGAAAACATTTTAAAGAAGTTTCTCAAAACCTGAGTATCTTTCCAGAGTCTGGTTTTGATGGCCAGTGAGCCGACAACCATGTGGTTATCAATGTCGGACTGAAGATTCTTGAGATTTACCAGATAAGGTGATTCTTGGGCACAATCCATCAACCTTTAGGAGGTGACTTTCCTAATAACCTCCAAATTGATTGTCTTCTGCTAGACGTTTAGGGTGCGTCCACACGTCAATAGCAGGTGTGGGGCATAATGGTGAGAACATATATAGGGAGATTCTGTTCTTCTTCTTATTTGGACATTAGAAATTGCATCTGAAAAACTGAAGTGTGGCCCAGTCCAAATGTAAGTATGATTCACATGAATTTGCCTTGAGAATTTGTTTACCTAGCTGGCAGGCAGCTCGGGGGGCAAAATCACCTTCTCCGGCTCCAGAGGCGTGACCCGCGATGACCGCACTCTGGCACGCGTGTTCCTGTCTCCTAGGTGCAGCGCTGCGTCGGCTCTGTAAATTTAAAGGGCAGCGCGCCAATATCGGCACTGGCCAGCTGCCTGCGCTGATATATCCAGCCCCTCCTGTGTCCCCTGCCGATCTTTGTGCTTCATGCCTTAGAGAAAGCTTTCCTGACCCTCTGCGATACCTATCCTCGATTCCGCTTCCTGACTCTCTGCTCGTCCTGTGCTGCCATGTCCTGACCTTCTGCTACGTCCCCGACTCTGATACCTGTGCTGCCCGTCCGACCTCCTGCCTTCCCGACTACGAGATTGTCTGCCGTCCTGTACTCGTGACCTTGGCGGCCACCGCGCCAGGTCACCCCTGTGAACAACCGGTGGTACCACGCCGCAACAAGTCCAACCTACTTTGCGGGCCTCTGGTAAAAACCGGGTTCCACTTAGACTCCGGTCCCAGGTTTTGGCTTGTGTCATCGTCCGCGTGGTGGTTCAGAGGACTCCACTACCTCCGATCCTGAATAGTTAAGATCAAATGGATGTTTATAGGGGACCTTGGGAATCTTACTATGGCAACATTATAATTGTCCACACTGGACTTTTTTGACCATAAACCATGGATGACATGATGATAGTGAGCAAGAACATGAGATATTTGTTGACCAATCCTGATGATCTGCTCAGGTTCATCTTTTCCATAAGGTCTCCACTGGGAAACACCATGGTTGGACATGTTAGATTTTCATTTCATAATTTGCTTCTCATTTAGAGAGGTAGTAGAGTGTCGGTGGCCACTGATCTCTCTCACCTTCTCTTCAAAATATCCTAGATTTTTGACCAGCTAAGTTTGATGTTAATATGGACCCAGGGACATTATTGTTGGCCTTGTATACATTTGAGATATTTATTGGTTTTTCCAATCTAGCCATCCAGTTTTCCACGGGAAAACCATGTTGACGTGTTCTATTTTAATTTCACATTTTACTCTCCCAATTGATCAGCAGAAGATATTTGGGTGGGCATTGATCTCACACCTCTCATCTATATTATTTTGGCCAAGCCATATGGATGTTTATAGGTAACACCAGGGAATATTACCGTGGCCAAAATAATCTGTTTTTATGTGAGAACATCGCATAAGTTCATCTTCCATAGATAACTTTGAGGTTGTATTCTTGGGTTGGGGTCTGGAGCAGTGTGCTGTCTAGTAGTTGACCCCCTTCATGCGACTAAACCATGTTTTTAAAAACGCAGTCCCTCACAAGCACAAGCGCTTTCCCCCGTGCGAATTTTGGCCGTCTTAGGGGATAAAAAAATCGGACAATGATAGAATTTTCTCTTGTGCACACATATTGTTGGTGACCCTCCCCGCGTCGTGTTATGTCTCTCTAGATCCACTTGTTTTCTTCATATCCATCTCAAGGTTATAGTGAGCTCTCAGTCACAAGCAGCTCAAGTGTAGAGCAGAACTCGAGTGCTGGGAAAGGCTTAAAAGACAACTCCCATCATCACATGGGTTCCTCCCCCCCCCCCCCTTCCAGGAACCTCCTACACGGACAATGATGAGGGCTCTAAGGCTGAAATAATTTCCTGTATATACATGGGATGATATGTATTACAGCCGGTATAACCTGGGGATCTCCTGTATATAATGATATATGTACCGCCGGTATCAACCTGGGATCCCTGTAATGAATACTACTAGATATGTACAGCCGGTATAACCTGGGGATCTCCTGTATATAATGATATATGTACAGCCGGTAAATACCTGGGGACTCCTGTATAATGAATATATGTACAGCCGGTATATACCTGGGGATCTCCTGTAATAATGATGATATGTACAGCCGGTATAACCTGGGATCTCCTGTATATAATTATATGTACTTGCCGTATAACCTGGGGATCCCTGTATATAATGCAGTATCTGGTACAGCCGTATAACCTGGGATCTCCTGTATATAATGATATATGTACAGCGGTATAACCTGGGGATCTCCTGTATATAATGATATATGTAACAGCTGTATACAACCTGGGATCTCCCTGTATATAATGATATAGTACAGCCGGTATAACCTGGGGATCTCCTGTAATAATGATATATGTACAGCCGGTATAACCGCGGGATCTCCTGTATATAGTGATATATGTAACAGCTGGTATAACCTGGGGATCTCCTGTATATAAGGATATTGTACAGCGGTATAACCTGGGGATCTCCTGTATATATGATATATGTACAAGCCTTATAGAACATGGGATCCTCCTGGTGATCAAACATTAAGATGATATATGTAGCACGTGGTATAACCTGGGATCTCCTATAATGATATACGTCAGAACCTGGTATAACCTGGGATCTCCTGTTATCTAAACCATGGTACAGCTACAGATGAGTACCTGGTCTCCTTGTATAGTATATGATGATATAGTACAGCCGGTATAACCTGGGATCTCCGTTATATGATATGTCTTACACCCGGTATATATAACCTGTGGGGATCTCCGTATAATATGAATATGTACAGCTGGTACTAGCGCACCTGGGGATCTCCGTATATAATGATGTTTTTCATATAACAAATAAACACAGCCGTTGATATACCTGGTATCGATTCCGTAATAATGATATATGTACAGCCGGTATAACCTGGGGATCTCCTGTATATATGATATATTGTACATCGGTATAAAACCTGGGGATCTCCTGTGCATATAGTGATATATGTACGGGCAGGTATAATCCTGGGGATCTCCTGTATTAATGATATCTGACACCATCCGGTATAACCGGGTGGACCTCCTGTCTATAATGATATATGTACAGCCGGTATAACCTGGGGATCTCCTGTATATAAGATATAGTACAGCCGTATAACCTGGGACATCCTGTATATATGATATATGTACAGCCTGGTATAACCTGGGGATCTCCTGTATATAATGATATATTACACGGTATAACCTGAGGATCTCCTGATATATGATATATGTACAGCCGGTATAACCTGGGTCTCCTGTATATAAGATATATGTACAGTCCGGTATAACCTGGGGATCCCCTGTATATAATGATATATGTACAGCTTATAACCTGGGGATCTCCTGTTATATGTATGTAGCGCATGGTATAACCTGGTGCACTGTATATAATGTATATGTACAGGGTATAACCTGGGATCCTCCTATATATAGGATATTGTACAAGCCGTATATACCTGGGATCTCCTGTATAATGATATAGTGTACAGCTGGTATACCTGGGATCCCTTTATAATATGATATATGTACACCGACCTGGTACTGGGGATCTCCTTGTAATAATAATATTGTACAGCGGTATAACCTGGGATCTCCTGTATATAATGATATATGTACAGCGGTTAACCTGGGGATCTCCTGTATATAATGATATATGTAGCATGCCTGTATAACCTGGGATCTCCTGTATATAATGATATCTGTAAGACCGTCTAAACCTGGGATCTCCTTATTAATATATAGTGTACATGCCTGTTAGATATACCTTAGGATCTTCGCTGTCTCATATAATGATATATGTACCAGCCGGTGATAACCTGCGATCTCCTGTATAATGAATATGTACAGCCGGTAAACCTGGGGATCTACAGTGTAATAACAGATATATTACAGCTCTGTATAGTTAACCTGGGGATCTCTCGTAGTATATTGATATATGTACACAGCCTTATAACCTGGGGATCTCCTGTATATAGATATATATACCGCTGGTATAACCTGGGATCTCCTGTTATCATGATATAGTAACAGCGGTATAACCTGGGCTCTCCTGTATAATGATATATGTACACGGTATAACCTGGAGATCTCCTGTATATAATGATATATGTACAGCTGGTATACCTGGGATCTCCTGTATATAATTATATGTACAGCTGGTATAAACCTGGGGATCTCCTGTATAAATGATATATGTACACGCGTGTAAACCTGGATCTCGTATATAATGATATATGTACACTGGTATAACCTGGGATCTCCTGTATAATGATATATGTACAGCGGTATAACCTGGGGATCTCCTGTATATAATCGAGATACTACCGCTGGTATAACCTGGGGATCTCCTGTATAATTGATAATATGTACAGCCGTATAACCTGGGATCTCCTGTATAGATGATATATGTACACGTGTATACCTGGGATCTCCTGTATATAAGGATAATATGTACAGCGGTATAACCTGGGGATCTCCTGTATATAATGATATATGTACAGCGGTATAACCTGTCTCCGTATATAATGATATAGTACACGCTAAACCTGGGATCTCCTGTATATAGATATTTTACAGCTGGTATAACTGGATATCTCCTGTATAGATAATGATATATGTACAGCGGTATAACCTGGGGATTCCTGTATAGTAATGATATATTACAGCTGGTAACCTGGGGATCTCCTGTATATAATGATAATACTGTCCGCCTGGTATAACCTGGGGATCTCCTGTATATAATGATAATATGTACAGCGGTATAACCTGGGGATCTCCTGTAGTATATGTATTGTACAGCCGTAGATACCCTGAATCTCCTGTATATAATGATATGTTACGCGGTATAACCTGGGATCTCCTGTATATAATGATATATGTACACTGTAATACCTGGGGATCTCCTGTATATGATATATGTACACGGTATAACCTGGGGATCTCCTGTATAGAATGATATAGGTACAGCTCGTATAACCTGGACGTATCTCCTGTATATAATGATCATACTGTACCGCCGTATACCGACCTGGGGATCTCCTGTATATAATGATATATGTACAGCTGGTATAACCTGGGATCTCCTGTTAATAATGATATATGACCGCCGGATAACCGGGGATCCCTGTATATAATGATATATGTACAATCGGCTATAAACTGGGATCTCCTGTGATATATGATAATGTACAGCTGTCATAACCTGGGGATCTCTGTTTAATGATTAATGTACAGGTAAACCTGGGATCTCCGTATATCAATGATATATGTACAGCTTTATAACCTGGGGAATCCTGTATATAATGATGTATGGACAGGCGGTATACACTTGGGGATCTCCTTGTATATGAATGATATATGTACAGCGCTATAACCTGGGATCTCCTGTATATAATGATATATGTTCAGCTGGTATAACTGGGGATCTCCTGTATATAATGATATATGTACACCGTATATAACCTGGGGAAGATCTCTGTATATAATGATATATGTACAGCCGGTAAAACCGGGGATCTCCGTATTGATGTATATGTACAGCCGTGTATAACCTGGGGATCTCCTTATATATATAATATGTACACCTGTATAACCTGGGGATCTCCGTATTTATGATATATGTACAGCGGTATAACCGGGATCTTCCTGTATTAATGATATATGTACAGCGGTATAACCTGGGATCTCCTGTATATAATGATATATATGTACGCTGCATAAATACCTGGGCTCCTGTATTAATGATATATGTACACGCGGTATAACCTGGGGATCTCCTGATATAATGATAGTATGTACAGGCGCTATAACCTGGGATCTCCTTATATATGTATATTTACAGCCGGTATAACCTGGGGATCTCCTGTATATAATGATAAGGTACACAGGTTAAACTGGATTCTCCTGTATAATATGATATATGTACAGCCGGTAATACATCCTTAGGATCTCTGTAAGTATAATGATATCTGTACAGCTGGTATGACCGGGGCTCTCCTGTATATAATGATATATGTACGACGGTATAACCTGGGGTATCTGTATATATGATTGATATGTACAAGCCGGTATAACCTGGGATCTCCTGTATATAATGATTATGTACAGCGGTATACCTGGGATCTCCTGTATATAATGATATATGTACAGCCGTTAACCTGGGATCTCCTATAGTATAATGATATATGTACAGCCGGTATAACCTGGGGAATCTCCTGTATTAATGATATATGTACACGCCGGTATAACCTGGGTCTCCTGTATTAATGACTATATGTACAGCCGGTAATACACCTGGAGATCTCCTAGTATATAATGATATATTACAGGCCGGTATAACCTGGGATCCCTGTATTATGAATATATGTGACAGCCGGTATAACCTGGGATCTCCTGTATATAATGATATATGTATAGCTGTATAACCTGGGGATCTCCTGTATAAAGTAATATGTTCCAGCCGTTCTTTGAGTCTATAAGATAAAACTCTGTGGGATCTCCTGTATAAGTCGTGATATATTGTACGCTGTATACTGGGGTTGATATAGTATAGGCTGGTAACCTGGGGATCTCCTGTAGTATCAATGATATATGTACCCGGTATAACCTGGGGAGTCTCCGTTATATGATATATGTCAGCTGTGTATAACACCTGGGGTTGCCTGTAATATACGTGATATATGTACAGCTGTTAACCTGGGGATCTCCTGTTATATGATATATGTACAGCGTGTATAACCTGGGGATCTCCTGTCATGATATTTGTCAGACTGTGTATAACCTGGGTATTTCGTCTATATAGATAAGTACAGCTGGTCTTACCTGGGAAATCTCCTGTATTACCTGGTACCGTGTACGCGGTATAACCTGGGGATCTCCTGTAGATAATGCTCATATGTCAGCCGTGCTATACTACCTGGCAGACTCGGTTTATATAATGATATCTGTTACAGCCGGTAATACACCTTGAAGATCTCCTGTATATATTGATCATATGTACAGCTGGTATCGAACCTGGGTATTCTGTAAACATTTTAGGATATTTATAGGGATACTGACTGCGGCTTCAGTTGGGAGGGAAGGGGACTCAGATTATGAGTCGGGTGCTTGATTGCTTACGTAATCAGACTTGCTAATTGTCTTGCTGTACGACACAAGATGACAGGAGCGGCATTGAAGCGTTTTGAGCGACAGCAGAGATGACCGCGTCCCCGTGGCGGCAGAGCTGGCATTTGATTAAAAGTTAATAGATTAAAGACAATGCGCAATGAATTATTGAAATGGATACTAAGACCAATTGAATTTTGAATAGATATGCGTGGTCTTTAAAAGCTAAGTCTGAAGATTGTTGGTGGGGGGGTATGAGGATGACACCCGTCCGTAGCCGGGAAGGCCTCAGTCCCCGTTAGAGCCTCCTCAGATCAGGGAAATTCCCCAAATTGTGTCATGGTCCGCTTATATCTAATACTGTAAATGTTGCTGTCAGTCTGATACTCTTGACTCGTGCAGGCGCCATTGTTCAGCAGGAGCTGCCACAAGTCACCACCGGCTACACAGAAGGACAAGTGTAACCTCATATGTATCTACTTCTCACTGTACCATCACTGTGTGTGTATCATCCTGTACTGTGACATCACATGTGTGTATGTATCCTGGTATCGTGAATCACTGTGTGTATATCCCTGTCCTGGTGACCATCACGTGGGTGATTTACTCCCTTGTAATGTGACATCACTCTGTGTATTATCCCTGTACTGTGCTACACCTGTGTGTATTAATCTCTGTACGTGACATCACTGGGTGTATTCATCCCGTATTGTGACATCACTGTGTGTATTATCCCTGTTACTGTGACATCCACTGTGTGTTATTCCCTAGTACTGTGACATCACTGGTGGTATTATCCTGTTACTGTGACGTCACTGTGTGTATTTTCCTGTACTGTGAATCACTGTGTGTATCTGTCTGCTCCTGGTGGATGTGCAGTCACTGTGTACACCTGTCCTATGCTAGTTGGTTATTATCCCTGTACTGTGTGACATCACTGTGTGTATCATCCGCGTGACAACTGTTCGTACAGTACGCATTCCTGTTGTGACATCACGTGTGTACATCCCCTGTACTGTGGAATCATGTGCGTTGTCTGACATAATGTGTGTATTATCCTGACTGTGAAATCAGCCGTGTGTATATCCCTGTACTGTTACATCATCACTGGTGATGTATTATCCCTGTACTGTAGTTACATCCTGTATTATACCCCAGAGCTGCACTCACTATTCTGCTGGTGCAGTCACTGTGTACATACATGACATTACTTATCCTGTACTGATCTTGAGTTACATCCTATATTATACTCCAGAGCTGCACTCACTATTCTGCTGCTGGTGCAGTCAAAGTAATGTCATGTATTATACTCCAGAGCTGCACTCACTATTCTGCTGCTGGTGCAGTCACTGTGTACATACATGACATTACTTATCCTGTACTGATCCTGAGTTACATCCTGTATTATACTCCAGAGCTGCACTCACTATTCTGCTGCTGGTGCAGTCACTGTGTACATACATGACATTACTTATCCTGTACTGATCCTGAGTTACATCCTGTATTATACCCCAGAGCTGCACTCACTATTCTGCTGCTGGTGCAGTCACTGTGTACATACATGACATTACTTATCCTGTACTGATCCTGAGTTAAATCCTGTATTATACCCCAGAGCTGCACTCACTATTCTGCTGCTGGTGCAGTCACTGTGTACATGCATGACATTACTTATCCTGTACTGATCCTGAGTTACATCCTGTATTATACCCCAGAGCTGCACTCACTATTCTGCCGCTGGTGGTGTAGTCACTGGGTACATACATGACATTACTTATCCTGTACTGATCCTGAGTTACATCCTGTATTATACTCCAGAACTGCACTCACTATTCTGCTGCTGGTGCAGTCACTGTGTACATACATGACATTACTTATCCTGTACTGATCCTGAGTTACATCCTGTATTATACTCCAGAGCTGTACTCACTATTCTGCTGCTGGTGCAGTCACTGTGTACATACACGACATTACTTATCCTGTACTGATCCCGAGTTACATCCTGTATTATACCCCAGAGCTGCACTCACTATTCTGCTGCTGGTGGTCACTGTGTACACATGACATTACTTATCCGTACTGATCCTGGTTAATCCTGTATTATACTCCAGACTGCCTCACTTATCTGCTGCTGGTGCAGTCACTGTGTACTACATGACATTACTTATCCTGTACTGATCCTGAGTTACATCCTGTAATACCCCAGAGCTGCACTCACTATTCTGCTGCTGGTGCAGTCACTGTGTACATACATGACATTACTTATCCTGTACTGATCCTGAGTTACATCCTGTATTATACCCACAGCTGCACTCACTATTCTGCTGCTGGTGCAGTCACTGTGTACATACATGACATTACTTTATCCTGTACTGATCCTAGTTACATCCTGTATTTACTCCAGAGCTGCACTCACTATTCTGCTGCTGGTGCAGTCACTGTTTAACATACATGACATTACTTATCCTGTACTGATCCTGAGTTACATCCTGTAGTCTATGGACACAATCATCACATATAACCTTTAGTATATCAATCAGAGCGGAACTCACATTCTGTAGATTTCAGTGCTTAAATCTATTGTCTTGTTCCCTTTTACCTTTTATGAACCGATCAGAACAAGGCAATAGCTGTATTTTTGATAACAAGGAATACAAGACTTTAATTTTCAACATCAGAATTGTGAATGCAGCTCGAGTAAACTATTGAAAACTATAAATACATAATATTTAGCAATATCTTCATTCAGAAATCAAATCCCTTCAAGGAGTGTCTTAGGAACTGCCTCAAAGGGTTAGATTTATGAGGCAGATCGACTTGAGGTCAGGTTTCATATTCTAGCACAATAATTTGGTACATACTGTACTGTTAGAGAGCGTTACTCCGAATTTTAGCCAATTCTCCCCAAATTCATGAACACAGGAGAAACCAGCATATAATGAGGCCTGAATTTTGATGAAAGGAACTGCATCCCAAACATATACAGGAAATATGTAATTACGACAAGCTTTTTGCCCAGCGGCCCTTTTGTCCGTCAAAACACTAGGACTACCCTTTGAGGCCAGGCTTAGTCTGTTAAGTTTTGATTACCATGAGACAATAATTTTTCCAGAGACTCAGGATCACAGAATAACCATTCTCTAATCACTGTTATTAACAAAAATACAGCATTTCACAAATATAATTCCATCATCATCGTCAGGTGTACACAATGATTGGTTGTCCCTGGATACGACTGTAAATCTTCTGTCTAAGCCGGATCTTCTCATGACTAGCATCTCATGTGTGCACACCACAGTGCTCTCTCATTCCTGCCCCTCCGCCCTTGTATTCAAGACCAGCTCAACAAATACACTCCTAAAATAAGCTGAGCTTTCTCGCAGCTACAGACAGACAAGGTCCTTAGTGGGAGGGCTTATATAGTAAGTCCTGACTGTGGTGTGTGTTATAAGGTAAAGCAAGCTGAGTGGTCATTGTTGGTCATAGATCCATCTCATTACTCTCTGATGTATCATCTCTTCTTTCTATTTTCAGAGTCTAGTAGAATCCTTCAGAAGCTAAATACCAGTGTTTGATAAACCCTGTACCCAAATAATCTACACATTGTCAGCACACAGCATCTCATATTTACAGAGGAAATCAACAAGGTGTCTGCTTAGGAAAATCCCCGCCCACACTCTGGAATGTTACCAATGACCTCACTGAGTGATAGGAGCTAAAAACAGCAATAAACTGAGGACCCATTGTAAAGTAAGAGTTTAAAAATGATGTTTTTTTTGTATGTAAAATCACTGGGATAAATTTGAGATCTTTCTTCATGTCAAACCCTTTAAGTATCGTGGTGGATACCCCCTATAGGTTTGTAACCTATGGCTTTCCTCATAATTTTTTTTAACCGTTTCATGAGCTACCAACTCAGTTCGCATATCTGTAAATGATTTACTGTATTCCCCAAGGTACAGAGTGGTGACTAATAGATTTTTCTTCTTCTCATCACGGTTAGTTTTTATCCATGTGTTACATGAGGCCCGCCATGATTCAAAAAAACTTCTTGGAAAACAAACCCATACCCTGAGCCCGAACGTAAATGCCACAATGACACATCGCCATTGAGTGACAAGTATTGAGGGCCCGGACGGGCTTGGGAGTTAGAGGCCCAAAATTAGGTTCATCAAATCCTTGTCATATTCTCTTATCAAGGGCCCGGTTCACCATGGTAACCAAGTATTTGACAGACATTAAGGAGACCTCCTTCCCAGATGTTTAATTCATGAAATGACCACAAATAATACCCCTTTATAATTCAGCCTAAAATGTGGGTTTTCGTTGCTATAATCATGGTTTCTGCATGATGTGAAACTGGAATTTCCATGACTTATATATTTTGCCCTTTGTGACATATTAGCCTCAATTATCACACAGTTCTGTTTTTGACCTAGCCCATCCATGAGTTCACATTTTACTAGAGAAGATATGAAAATGAAAGCTGCCCTGTTATTGGGACCTATTGCCACCAAGGCCAAGTTTAATTTAAACAGCATCCTCATACTCACAACTGTTGTCTGTAGCAACCAATGTTTTTGTTGATTTTTCCAAATTCAGAATAACAATGAAAGCTTCACGGTGATGGTTTATTATGTGCATAACTTGAGGGGGTATGGTTTATGGTCTCACCTAGTCCCAAGGAGTCTCATAAAGTTTCCCTAGGAAACTAGAACAACTAGACATCCTGCCCTGTAACAGAGGCTCATACTACGTGGTATCACCTATCATCCTCTATGGGCCCACAGTGTGAGAGAACCCCATACGGCAGTCCTTAAGTTGAAATTTGTATGTCAGTCGAAACTGGATAGTTTATAATGTCGATCCGGCCAACAGTTTTTTTTTTTGCCCCAGTGACAATTGTAATTTCAAATTTTTTGCTGTATGGGACCACGCTTAGAATAAAGCTTCATACAGACACCTTACAGCTGATCATGCAGCCTGTGCCTGATGTACAGGCGTCCCGAGAGCTTCACCAGAGGTCACAGGGGCAGAGGGGTTCCCGTCTGTAACGAGAGGTGTCAGTGTGTTCTAGTAAGGGGACGCCCTGTCATAGGTGTGTTTTGGTGTATGCTGTATATGTGTGTATATTCTGTATGTCTGTATTGCCTATGTATGTATATGTGTTATTTGTGTAGGTGTGTACATGTGATGTTAATTCTGAATAGTTGGTGAGGTGGTACGGCATGCATGTTTATGCTGTTGTCTAAATCACTGTAAGATAATCGGATGTAACTCGACACGGGATAAGTAATGTTATGTATGTACAGGAGAATCATGCTGCAGTTTACATTGGTGTTAATATAAATGATGTAGTTTTGATGATGATGCTGACTCTCTATCACTGGGCGGTAATCTGAGTCTACTTACACTCGTTTTCTTGTTGCACGTGAAGACGCGACTGAAGAGAACCTGGTGGGGGGCGCTAGTGTGAACATACTAAAGTGTGCCCGGACCGTGCCTACGGATCGATACTTTAAGGAGATTCACTTTCCTTTGTTCCTCGAATGAAGTCAACCTGGCTGGATAACATAAAGTTACTTTAAAAGGTCAGGACCGAATATTATCCTGTAAATCCTCTCCTTTATGACTTTGTTCAGCAAGGTCTTAAACATAAAATCTCTATATTCTGTTATCCAACGCAACCAATACGGCTGCCATTGTTATTACCTCAGCCTTTGCCATCACCCCTGTCCATAGGCACTCTCTGCATATCATACACTGTCTTCGCTGAGGACATATGTTATTGTGGTTCACATGTAATATTTGTGACGTTTCTAAATTTCAGATCTACGAGGCCCCAGCCGCCCGGTGTCTGTGGCGTTCAGGACCACAGAGTTTTATCCCGCAACCACGTCTGCTGATATGGTGATGATTACATACAAACCGTGCTCCGGTTTGCACAACAAGTTCTTTGTTCACCCAGGGGTTATGTAAGTGCATGACTGGTACTTTGTAAGAGATTCCTTAAAGGGATTTTCCTTATTATTTTCCTTATTATTTTAATCCACATTGGATCTATGGGGGTCTTATCACTGAGACCCATAGAGCCACTGGATTCGCTGCTATGGGATTTTTGCAATTGCTATATTATATTTATAACTTGTTTTAATATAATCTTTTAGATGCCTAATAAAATAGTGAGCAGCAACACCACACCTGTCGCTCATCTCCTGTTCCTCCTGAAAAGAGGGCAGCGTTCAGAACATTCCATCACTGCCTGAAAAGAAAACGTCTGGCAGAAGTCTGACATCTACACTGCCGGCCACCATGGCCGACTTTGCCGCCAAACAATACAGAGAAGCGCCTGGGCAAGGTGAGGCTGACGTGTGTCTCTTATTACATTACTTGCTTTTTCAGGCCAGCAATTTTTTGGTATGAAACACTGCACTAGTATTTTTTGTGGCAAAACCTGAACGGGGGGGGGGGGTTAGAAATTCCTAAGGTCCTTCCATTTTTTTTAGCCCCTATCTACTCCTGGTTTTGGCCATAAAGCATCAGTAACAGGTGCCACAAAAACTGTGACATCTTTAAGCACCCTTAAGGGAAAAGTCTAATAATTTAAGGGGGGGTCGAGAATTCTGGGAAGTCTCTTCGGGAGCCATGGTGTCACAAAAGAAACGAATGTGGGTAATATGGCTGTGATGTTCCTCCCCAACACAGCAGAATGTGCCAGGAGTGATGATGGAAATAACACCAATCAATGGTCCAAAAACGTGGCCAACGGAGTCACCTTTCCTGACGTCCTTTAGTCCCAGGTGGCAGCTGATTCGGCCAGTGGCCCCATGACTCCCTGGTTTCGGCCTGCTGTAGCTAGAGCATTAAGTACACAAATTTACTTACTCCAGTCCTGGTCGCGATCCCCGATTCGGACGGTCTGAACGAATGATAAGATTCTGGCGATGATTTAATGTGGCCTTGTGGCGCCAGCGATTTCCTGCATCCGTACGCTTTCCCTCCCGCCCAGGTAACGCCGGAGTTCAACTTCTCTCTCTTCTCCGCGGTAGCTTGTAAGTGCGTGTTTTGCACAATTCGCATGTTAACTCCTGCGGCGTAGTCCGAAATGTCCAGGGTTGTCCGACGCCGCATCCACGCCTTTCGTCCGTGCAAGCCTCGATGCGCGCAAAATCCGATCGTGTGCGGCGCACAAATCCCCTGGTACAATGCGGCCCGGTCGCAAAACGAAATCGTCGGGAAATCCGACTCAATGTGCTAATCCGCGGCGAGAAACAAAATCAAAGCGGAATAAAATGGGTGAGGGAAAGATATGTACAAAGTATAAGAGAGGGCAAGAGAAAAGAAATAAAAACGATGTGTATGGAAAAAAGGAGAGAACAAGAAAAACGGGGGTAAGTTAAGGGCGAGGGGAATGGAGGGGGAAGGCATAGGATATGGAATGGCCAATATTTTAAAATAATAGTTACCTTAGTTCTACTTGCCCCCTATTGTGTCTTCTTTTGGGGCAACAGTGTCTTGTCCCCTTTGGGGTTTTCCAGACTTCGCTTGAAATGCCTTTTAATATTAATGGCAGATTCGTAGTTTAGGTGATCCCATGTCAGATTGTTGAGGTGTCAGACAAACCGAGTACATCTAAACTCAGTTGCTGCCCTGTAAAGTTATCTGTTTGTCAGTTTTTGTGTACTAGCCGCACTTTACTGTTTGTTTGCCACATTCGGTGAAGCCGCAAGAACTATGGTCCCTTTATGTTTCACCACCCATTCTTGTGACGGACCATTAATTCAGTCTTGGATGGACCCGCAATGGGATTCTCCTTCCTACATAGTGGTGCAGTCCAACCCGTGATGGAAAATACTGGGCAAGATCAGTTTGACAGTCATGTTTCTCATAAGTCCCAGTTTACCGGGCCATTGATTTGTACATGTATTTGTTTCCTGTACAGAACTGCTGCCCTCCCCTACTGTTCACATATCCCTAACTTTGTGGGGGGTGCACTTATGGGTCTTCTCTTCTCCTTCTTTTTCCAGATCTTAACACTGTATCCTTCCACTTGCTTGGCACCAGAGCTGCACTCACTATTCTGCTGCTGGTGCAGTCACTGTGTACATACATGACATTACTTATCCTGTACTGATCCTGAGTTACATCCTGTATTATACCCCAGAGCTGCACTCACTATTCTGCTGCTGGTGCAGTCACTGTGTACATACATGACATTACTTATCCTGTACTGATCCTGAGTTACATCCTGTATTATACCCAAGAGCTGCACTCACTATTCTGCTGCTGGTGCAGTCACTGTGTACATACATGACATTACTTATCCTGTACTGATCCTGAGTTACATCCTGTATTATACTATAATGTACACATCACCTTGCCGCCGTCCCAAGACTTGGGTCAAAGAAAGCGATACCGTGCTTCACAGAGCAGCAGAGATCCAGGAGGAAGTTGTGGACCAGCTCCCTTATCTGTAGCTTCCCGGCTTCTATCTTACCCTATATGAAAAGGATTATTGATATTACAATCTGCAAACATTGGGTTGTGTTCACACGGTGCCTGTGAGGTGCTTGTGGAACAAAACAACTATAGACATCTTTCTATGTATATGGAGAAGTCATAGGCCAGAGGGGTCTCCTCATCTGTATAGATAAGAGGGTACAATCTCTGTACTGTATTTAGGAAAAAAAAAGTAAAGCTGGTGAAAACTGGAGCCAAATAATCTCCCCTACATAGTAACAATACCTGGACATTTTTAGTGCCCATCTCTACAGCGCCATTCCAGCGGTACAGGGAGGCAATGTGATTCAAAATGGCCACCGTAAAAAAACGGACTTTCTGCGTTTTTGAAATTGCATTATTGTGAACAACCTAGGAAACAGAAAAAAAGATGGCAAAAGTTATTTCAAGAACTTCACAGAAACCAGTTTTATCCTTTTGCACAGCAGAGGATGCGAGTCCTGCCTTCTGTTAAAGGGTTTGCACCAATCCCCTATACACAGGAAGGAGGTTAACAATCTTATCAGTGAGGATCTGACTGCTGGGACCCACCAATCACGCTGTAAGGTCGAACGCGGCCGATGTAAGTGACGGCGCATCAGGTCATGATCGCCTACTGTCACACTATCCAACACTACACAAGTGTTGGTGACTCTCATGGAAGTGCTATACACAGTTGAACTATGTGCTCTGCAATTTCCGATTAGTGATCGATGGGGGATCTAGGGGTCCTGTGGACAGGGGGTGATAACAATCAAACTTGTTACAACTCATCCATTGTCTGTTCAATCACCTTGGTTTGCAGCAGAGAAAGCACCAGGTTTATGGTGGATATTTTGTCTTCTTTAATTCCAGTGCTGAATATTTCTCCAAGAAAGTCTAGTAATGTAAAATAT
The DNA here is from genome assembly GCA_019512145.1 of Engystomops pustulosus. Classification (NCBI taxonomy): domain Eukaryota; kingdom Metazoa; phylum Chordata; class Amphibia; order Anura; family Leptodactylidae; genus Engystomops; species Engystomops pustulosus. The sequence continues at coordinate 101,056 of WNYA01000470.1, read as the reverse complement.
ACAATAAATTATCATCAGTAAAGCAGCAGAATACAGTGATCTCGTCTCTGGAGCAGTCACACAACCTTCCTATGGGATGAACATGACCAGCAGATAACAAATACAACTGCAATATCTTCAGGACAATGTCATGTCCTACACTATTAGTATCAGCTACGCGAACACCTATAATCAGTATCAATGGTTTACACAGATGTCACAGGATCCTGCCCCACAATGAAGTCTTCTTTCACACTGACGTATGCTCGCCCGGGCTACAGCAGCGAGCTGGAGAGAGGAGGGGCGAGCAATGCTCCCCCATCCCCTCTCCAAAGTGAGGCACGGAGTCAGCTGTACACATGGAAAAAGCTTTATCTTTTTCCCGTCGTTCATGTAAAAGTTTTCCATATTGTGATGTATTGTGTCACTTTCCTTATAACAAGAAACAGATCCATACAAGTGCCACATATATAGACAGGAGTCCAAAAATTGATTTTCTAATGATAAATGCGGGAAACTAACAAATACAATGATAAGCGGACCTCAATCAGCCCTTAACTGGAAGCTCTTTTCACATAGTAAATAATAAATCTCTGACTGCATGCTGCAACCATCTGCGGGAGCTCAAGAGGAGTCTCTATGCAGTGAGCTCCCCCTGGTGGAGGCCGCAGGAAGCAACACTGGGCTCCACTCTAACAAGTGGCCGAATGGCAGTGATTTCACTACAAGTACCCAACTGATTATCATCATTTAGTCTACATCAAAGATTTTAATTATCTCCAGAATCCATGACCTACCTTTTAGCTCCAGGACCTGGACGATTGTGTTGTTGTCTCCAGAAATAAAGAAGGAAAGTGCAAACTGGATGTAAGCCATTCGGACGTCCGGTCTGCCCTGAGATAAAAAGCAAGGCAATATATATGGACTTTGTCACCAATTATATATTTTGTCTGGATATTTTCATTGTTCAGTGTGTATGTGCAGATGTGTGTTTTTTCTCCCCCTGGGGAATTTGTCATAGGTCCTGTACAATCTCTCCCCTCCTCCTGAAGACTCTGTATGCTCCCCCCTGATGCTCCCTATGTGTACAACCTTCTGCCTTGCTGTAATACTGTACAACTTTCAGATAAGTCAGGCTGTCTAAAGCAGCTGCACAACCAGCTATGGAAAGCAGTAGTACAGACTTTACAACCGCACAATGTTAACAGAGATCCCTGGATTAAGTGGATGTTTCAGGAGTATGTAAGTGCTCGGAGGCTCTTACCAGTTTATCTCTCTTCCTTAACAAGGTGGGTAAATACTTGTTAGTAAAATCGAAATGACTGTAGACATCCCTGGCGCAGTCCGGACCTTGTGTGACCATCGCGGATAGTAAATTCAGGGCAATTTTGGCCATACTGCGCAGGTCACAGAAAAAGAGGAAAATCAACATCTAATGCATTTTGTATACTCTATATACTGCAGCATGTATGGGCTGTACCGGTGAGTTGCAGAGTAGACGCCTGTATAGACCAGCTTCATGTGTGAATTCAACAGATTCTTCACTATGTTGACCCCCGCGACACCGAGATGTGCAAGGTCACCAGCTGTCCTGAGCAAAATGGCTTCCAGGACTTGAAAAATTATCATCATCTGCAAGGAAAAACATCAGAGATTAGCAGATATAAGATATGAGGGAAAACCATTATTCACATGGTCCTGAAAAGAGAAAAGCCCTTCCCATATTCTAGAAATATCACAGAACAAAGTCCATCAACTGGGACCAATGCAATGCCAAGTTCCAGTGTAATTCTGCCTCCTTTCCATTACCTGTAAATTCCCTTAGAGTCTTGTCTCTCTCTGTAAACAACACAGGCACAGATAGTACTGTACATCTTATTCTTATTCTAAATGATGAAGGCACAGATAGTATTAACCCCCCCACCCCCATCTTCCTACAAATGACGCCAAGACAAGTAATACTATCTTCCTGTATATGAGATCAGCACAGGTAGGATTAGATTTGTGTCTTCTGCTATAAATGATGCAGATACAAGCAGTACAGCATTTCACTACAGTAAATTTGTGCTTCCTCTCCATTTTTTACTATATCATGTAGGCACAGATAGTACTGGCTCCGATTCTCCTTATATATCATGTAGGCACAGATAGTACTGGCTCCGTTCATCCTTATATATCATGTAGGCCCAGAGAGTACTGGCTCTGATTCTCCTTATATATTGTGTAGGCACAGACAGTACTGGCTCTAATTCCCCTTATATATCATGTAGGCATATAATGTACACATCACCTGCCGCCGTGCCAAGACTTGGGTCAAAGAAGCGATACCGGGCTTCACAGAGCAGCGAGAATACCAGAGGGAAGTTGTGGACCAGCTCCCTTATCTGTAGCTTCCGCGGATCTCTTATGACCCTATATGAAAACGGTTATGACATACAATGCCAAACATTGGGTAGTGTTTCACACGGGCCCTGTGAGGTGCTTGTGAACAAAACAACTATAGACATGCTTCTATGTATATGGAAGAAGAAGTCTAGGCCAGAGGGTCTCCTCATATGTATAGATAGAGGGTTACAATTCTCTGTACTGTATTTAGGAAAAAAAAAAGACAGTTAAACGCTGTGGTGTGAAAAATGGAGGCCAAATTAAATCCCCTTACATAATAACAATACCTGGATATTTAGTGCCAATATCTACAGGCCATTCCAGCGGAGTACAGGGAGCTGGCAATGATGATTCCAAAATGGCCACCGATCTAAAAAAACGGACTTTCTGCGTTTTTGAAATTGCATATGTATGAACAACCTAAAGGGAACAGAAAAAAAAAAGATGGAAAATAGTTATTTCAAAACTTAAAGACGAAACCAGTTTTTATCCTTTTGCACAGCAGACGGATTGGGAGTCCCTGCCTTGTAGTTAAAGTGGTTGCACCAATCCCCTATAACAGGAAGGAGGGTTATAACAATCTTTATCAGTGAGTGATCGACTGTGGACCCACCAATCACGCTGTAAGGTAGAAACGACGGCAGAACTGTAAGTGACGGCGAATAGGTTCATGATCGCCCTACTGTCACACTGATCCAACACTACCACAAGTGTGGTGACCTCTCATGGAGTGCTATACCTGTACATACATGACATTACTTATCCTGTACTGATCCTGAGTTACATCCTGTATTATACCCCAGAGCTGCACTCACTATTCTGCTGCTGGTGCAGTCACTGTGTACATACATGACATTACTTATCCTGTACTGATCCTGAGTTACATCCTCTATTATACTCCAGAGCTGCACTCACTATTCTGCTGCTGGTGCAGTCACTGTGTACATACATGACATTACTTATCCTGTACTGATCCTGAGTTACATCCTTTATTATACCCCAGAGCTGCACTCACTATTCTGCTGCTGGTGCAGTCACTGTGTACATACATGACATTACTTATCCTGTACTGATCCTGAGTTACATCCTGTATTATACCCCAGAGCTGCGCTCACTATTCTGCTGCTGGTGCAGTCACTGTGTACATACATGACATTACTTATCCTGTACTGATCCTGAGTTACATCCTGTATTTATATATCCCCAGAGCTGCACTCACTATTCTGCTGCTGGTGCAGTCACTGTGTACATACATGACATTACTTATCCTGTACTGATCCTGAGTTACATCCTGTATTATACTCCAGAGCTGCACTCACTATTCTGCTGGTGCAGTCACTGTGTACATACATGACATTACTTATCCTGTACTGATCCTGAGTTACATCCTGTATTATACCCCAGAGCTGCACTCACTATTCTGCTGCTGGTGCAGTCACTGTGTACATACATGACATTACTTATCCAGTTCATCCTGTATTATACTCCAGACTGCACTCACTATTCTGCGTGCTTCGGTGCAACTCACTGTTTAGTATAGAAACACATTGCATTTTAAAGGGTTAGGAAAGCAAGGCTTCTTATTCCTACAATAGCACCACACCTGCTTATTGGCCAGATGAAGTATTGCAGCTCAATTAACTTTTATTGGGGGTCAATGCAGTACCACAAATGACCTGTAGACAGTGGCGGCGCTGTTCGTGGAGCAAAGCAACCTAATTTTGATTGACCTTCATATATATAAGATGTCTTTGGCTTTTCAGTAGGATGGTGTTGTACTGCGCCACTGCACCTGCGGCATGCATTATGTAATGTTGATGGCTGCAGTATCCGGTATTATCGAGCCCGGTACAGCAGTGTAATTCCACCCGCCCCCAGCCTGACATTACACGCAGGTCATGCGATTGTAAAGTGCTTCCTCGCCTCCATCCTCACAGATAAAAGCGTCCGATTTTGTGTTTTAATGGAAAGTAACCTTTGCGGAAATGTCACGGCGTCTGGGCGCAGACAGATAACCGTGTACCTTATCATCAGGACGACTCCAGCCCTGGAAATGTTACTGGGAATTAAAGGGAAACTCCTGTCAGAGTGTTGGGGTAGTTGTCTCTTCTATCCAGTTTCCGTGTATATATTTAGTAACCTACAGGGAAACGAAGGAGCGTTACAGACGCCCTCGTAGTACAGTCATGTTGTGTGTGTTATCAGTAACATAACCAAATTACCCTTCCAGGCAGGTCAGGATGCACGTGTACACCAACAACCAGGTCAACAGGATCTATAATGTCATCGGGACCATCCGGGGAGCAGTAGAGCCAGGTATGAAGAAAAACGGTGACCTACTGTGAAAGGTGGGACCTGGACAATTACATTTCAGTGGTTCAGATGTCTAGTATTTAACATACTCCAGAGCTGCACTCACTATTCTGCTGGTGCAGTCACTGTGTACATACATGACATTACTTATCCTGTACTGATCCTGAGTTACATCCTGTATTATACCCCAGAGCTGCACTCACTATTCTGCTGCTGGTGCAGTCACTGTGTACATACATGACGTTACTTATCCTGTACTGATCCTGAGTTACATCCTGTATTATACTCCAGAGCTGCACTCACTATTCTGCTGCTGGTGCAGTCACTGTGTACATACATGACATTACTTATCCTGTACTGATCCTGAGTTACAATCCTGTATTATAAAAGTAACAACTCCAGCGACTGCACCTCACTATTACTGCGGTGCAGTGCACTGTGTACAAATACATGACATTAACTATAGTCCTGTACACTGAATCCCTTGAGTTACAATCCTATATTATACTCCAGAGCTCGGACTCACTATCTGTGCTGGTGCAGTCACTGGTACATACTGACATTACTCATCCTGGTAGCTGATCGCCGATTTACATCCTGTTTATACCCAGAGCTCACGCTCAAACTATTCTGCTGGTGCATTCAACTAGTTACCATACATGACCGTTTCCTTCTCATCCCTGTCTGATCCCCGATTTACATCCTGTATTGATACTCCAGAGTCTCACTTCACTATTCTGCTGCTGGTGCAGTACACTGTGTACCACACTGACATTACTTATCCTGTCACGATTCCTTAGTTCACATCCTGTTATTATAGCTCCAGACTGCAACTTCACTATTCTGCTGCGGGGCAGGCTCACTGTACATATCATGACATTACTTCATCCCTGTAACTGATCCCCGAGTTAACCACTCCTCTATTAATACTCCAGAGCTGCACTACTATTCTGCCTGGCGCAGTCACGTGTCACATACATGACATTACTTCTCCATGTACGATCCGCGGTTACATCCTTATTCTACTCCATGATCTGCATCACTATTCCTGCTGCTGTGCAGTCACTTGTGTACATACTACTACGCTTATCTTACTGATCCTGATCTACTCCCTGTTATTATACTGCCAGAGCTGCACCTACATTCTGAGCTGCGGGTCCAGTCACTGTGTCTACATACAGACATTACTTATCCTGTACATGAATCCTGAGTTACATTCCGTATCTACCCAGCAGCTGCATCTCATTATCTGCTGCTGGTGCGTCACTGTGTACACTACCTACATACTTATCCTGTACGATGCCCGATTACAATCCTGTTTTTAGTTACTTCGGAGCTGCACTCACTATTCTGCTGCTGGTGCAGTCACTGTGTACATACATGACATTACTTATCCTGTACTGATCCTGAGTTACATCCTATATTATACTCCAGAGCTGCACTCACTATTCTGCTGCTGATGCAGTCACTGTGTACATACATGACATTACTTATCCTGTACTGATCCTGAGTTACATCCTGTATTATACTCCAGAGCTGCACTCACTATTCTGCTGCTGGTGTAGTCACTGTGTACATACATGACATTACTTATCCTGTACAGATCCTGAGTTACATCCTGTATTATACCCCAGGGCTGCACTCACTATTCTGCTGCTGGTGCGGTCACTGTGTACATACATGACATTACTTATCTTGTACTGATCCTGAGTTACATCCTGTATTATACTCCAAAGCTGCACTCACATTTTACTTGGCAATACCATGTAATTGATATGTAGCAGGTGGATGTTATATTGCAGATAATAGATGCGTGCACCATACATTCGGGGCACACACTAGCTTGTCTAATAAAGTTCATAGAGCAGGAATCTTTTCTTATGTTCTGTCTCCCTTCTATCTTCTTGCTCTTTGATTCCTCTACTAATTCTCCTCCAGTCCAGCTTCAATACGTAAACCGCATTAGTGCCCTGCCCACGTATAGACACAGAATGTGGGTACGACCCATTCCTATAATGGGAGACCCTCGCTGCGGCACTCATCATTTAACCCCCTTGTACCGTGTTTCCATATTTCCATATGTATGAGCAGTCTGAGCGGCACCCGGGCTTTGTAAACAGATTTTATTGAGGCAGAGGTGCACAGCGCAGGCTTCAATCTGCGCTCATGTGCCTAGAGGGTCCCCGAATATTCAGCTTCTCTTACCTTTTGATGATTTATAAATCACAAGCATCCAAGAAGAAGAAAGAATAGGATTCTATAGTCCTGATGTAAACTGTGCTGAATCCGAAGATCAAAAACAAGATGGCGGGTGATGATGGTGTAGAATGACGCATCTGAGTGACATGTGCTGTCCAGTATATCCACTAGTCCTTGTCTGTTTGTCTCCATGGTTACAGACTACAAGCAAACCTATGTAGTCAGACTTGAAGGAATTTCCAAAAAAAAAAAATTTTTTTTCTTCTCTATTTTTATGATTTGACGCTGTGCAGTCTTATTATTCTGGTTGTGGTTTTGCTCCACTGTCACTTGACCTGCGGCGTATAATACGTCATCAAGGTGTCGCTGCTCTTATTGTTGTAGCATCAGAGCCATGTTAAATTGTAGTAAATGATGTGAGGTCAGCTTGTAGTAAGTTCTCCTTTTGGAGTATGTTCAGACTTCACATCTGCATTTAACCCTTTGATCGGAGATCCGGGCGATGGCATCTATTTAACCTCTGCTTTTGTGGATGGTGCCTCAGGCTGCAGCTATGAAACTATCTTGTCCTTGGTCTGACAAGCCCCTCCAGGTGATCTGTCATGTTCCTACATATCAGTCTGCGCCGGGGGTATAATCTGCACCCACAGGCCGTTCTTTTATGGGGGTGACCTTTGCTTTATGACCTGCACCCCAGCAATGCCTCCAGCACATCTCTGACAGCAGGCAGACACGACAATCACAGAGGATTAGTGGCCGGCAGCAAATTCTATAAAGTCTATAGAAAATTCCAGAACGCTACATTATACAATGATTTGGCCTCAATTCTGTTCCATTCTTAGAACTCTGCTTTCTGGCAGTGAATGGGAATAATTCTCCTTTCTCCTCTGCCTGGAAGCTGGGGGCACTACATAGATCTACCAAAATCTGCTTAAGTTTTTTGTTCCAGTAAGAAGTCGTTGATAAAATGACAAAATTACAAACTAGAGAAGTTATGTTGCAAAATGTAACAACCAAGCTGTGAAAATGTGTATCCTGTGTATCCAAGTGGAGTGGAAAGTCCAGTACACCCATTTATTGTGGAAACAAAAGGAAAAAAATCACATATCTGGTCCCGTGGCATATCCAGGGGGATTTCTTGGCCGCCGTTTGGAAGGCTGCCATTTTGGTTCATAGGTAAGATTTACAGATGGGAAAGTGATCGTGTAGCATCACAGAAGACAGAATTGTCTTAGAAATGGATTGCTACAATCAGATCAGTAATATATCTTGTGGTTCTGTAGTTATCGGCACAGAGATTCTCCGCAGATTCTCATGTGGGTTCATAATGATTGGATTGCATCACAGGGAACGTCCCCGGTTGTTGGGTTGCATCACAGGGACCTTCTGAACCATGAGAGATATATTAGAAATCGATTGCCACGATCAGATCTGTGAGACAATTCTGCTCTTCTTTGATTTGCTGCATGACCTGCTTCCCATTGCAAAAATGGGGCCGGACATAGCCTGAAGGATATCCCCGCACCTCACCCATTACTTTTTAGGGTATGACATTGTCCCTTTTGTGCCTGAAATAAAAGGGAGTCCTGGGACTTTTAATTTCCCACTTCTTATCATCTTTTTGGCCAATGACAGAGGTTTTACAAAGAGCGTCTCTCACTTTGAAGGACCTGTCCTCTTATACCAGTGATGGCAAACTTTTTAGACACCGAGTGCCCAAACTACAAACTAAAACCAAAGTGCCAATGCGATAATTTAAGCAGTAACTTATTACTCCTTACTCTGTCACAGGTTTAAATTGTATAGGCACCTGAGGACACCAATACAGTAGAAATAAGGAATGGAAGTTTGGCTTATCATTGTAGCTTCCTTCTAGGGTCCTGGGCTGCAAGCGGCCTTGAGTCCTTTCTGGCGAACCCTGCCCTGGGGTGATGGCAAGGGTGCCCATATAGAGGGCTCTGAGTGCCACAGGTTCGCCACCACTGTCTTATACATTACATATATACGGTGACCACCATGTAATATCTTGTTTCCCCAGAGGGGGAACTGCAGTAGAATGCCATTATTACTACTACTGGGAGGCCAGTGACCCATAGCGCTGCCTGTATGTTTATGGGTGCATGTGCTACTATAGTAGTAGACGCCCAACCCATTGGATTTTGAAAGGTTTGGCAAGTTGTAAAAAAAACATGGTTTCCTTTTTATCCCCAATGGGCACATAGGTCTACAGAATTTTTTTTCTGGTGTTCTGGTTCCAGTTTGTATTTGAATTGATTTGTAATTCCATGTAGAACCATTAGAGGCGCTGTTTCCATAAGTAAAAGTGGTGGTTTGTATGGAGTTTTCGGCCTGAGCCATGTATGTCTTCACCGTTCACTATATCCGATCTGTATCCTCTCCTGAGTTTTGTGTGCACAGCACGTGCCGGGATGGAGAGGTCCTGGAGGTTGGGTAATTGTGCCTTGTAGCACCTATAGAATATTCTTCCTATTCGGTAAGGTGTCTGATCTTTGGCAGCCCAGGTGCTGGGGGTAAGGAGCAGTGTTTTCCTCTCTGGTTTCACTTCTCGTCGTCATTTTTAGGTGACTCTGCCAATTTTTTGGAGTTGTCTTACCATCTTCTCCTTTAATCAAGTTGAAGAATCCGTTCAGCCATAAGATGAATTTTTAATTCTTCCTGGGACACCAATTATTGTCAGTCTTCCAATAACCAGAGATGGATGTGCATCCGCTCTCCACGCCGGCAGCTGCTGACAACGCACCCACCAGTTCTCTGTAAAGTGGGCTCCGTGTTTAGAGGGGGTCTCCGGTGACTACTCTGTCAATTAGACATCTTGTCCTGACCCGAGGAGTCTGCCAGGAACTTTCTAGGGGAGAAATAAAGATAATGGAGCTGTAGTCGTGTAACATGTCATCTCCGATGTCAGTAGACAATGGGGCACATTTACTTACCTGGTCCTGGGGCCTTCTCGAAAGTGCATTGTCTGACGATGATGTACTCTGCTGCGATTCACTAAGATCGTGCGCCTGATATCTTGCATGTGTTGCTTTCCTGCTCAGGTCCCAGGGGTTTCACCTTCTTCTTCCTGGTGCATGTAAGTGCATTGTCTTGCGACACAATTTGAATCTTAAATCCTGCGCTCAGTCCGAATCGGTCGGATCGTCCGACGGCTGCCCCCCCATTTCTGTCGTCCCCCCAATTTTCTGAAAGCCAGCGCATATGCGCCACAATCCCCTGTTAAACACCCATCAAAGTTGCACAAATCCCGAAACCGTAAAACAGTCCGACGAAAGTGTGATCCGTGACACTTCGTAAATAAGCCCCAATGTGAAAAGTAACCTGCGGGGGGCACTGCATAACAGCTTCCCTCAGATTTCAGCTGGTCACTGGAATCGGCTTATTGTCAAGGGTTCCTTGACTCTTTACTGTCACATGGATGGTTTTGGGCTGGAGAAGACATTTTGGCCCCTCCCATCTGACAGAATTAGGAAATTGGTTATTTGGGAATGGTGGGGGCGAGTGAGAAGTTAGTTTCTATGGCAAAATCTATGGATTGGAGTTTATGACGTGAGTGAAAGTTTTGGAATGTAGCGAAAATTCTAAAACTGTTTCAATTGCGAAACTTTGTTTCAAAATTGGAAATCGGTTTAAACCATCTACAATAATGGGAGGGGGAGGGTTATACCCTTCCATAACACTATAAGCTTGTGTGCGTCTTCCAGGGAGGGACGCCTCCCGTGCACAGGATGAAGGTGATCATTATGTGGGAGGTTTGATTTCATATAAACAGCGATTTATTTTCTTCTTTGGAATTTTGAATGTTCAAGAACACGTGGCGTAATAATGATAGCGTGGAGCGAAGATTAATCTGAATATAGCATGATTATTCCTTCCCTGCGCTCCGGCGTTCCTCACTCCTGTGTATATTTAACATCTGTTTACATTATACAGTCGGAATAACCATAGAGCTAAATGGTGGCAAATTACTGCTTTCACAGGCCCAGAAAGACCACCAAGGCGCAGTGATGTGTACAGTGTGTGTCTAACATGTCTTGTGCACCTAAATCATTGGAATATACTCCACAGCTGCACTCACTATTCTGCTGCTGGTGCAGTCACTGTGTACATACATGACATTACTTATCCTGTACTGATCCTGAGTTACATCCTGTATTATACCCCAGAGCTGCACTCACTATTCTGCTGCTGGTGCAGTCACTGTGTACATAAATGACATTACTTATCCTGTACTGATCCTGAGTTACATCCTGTATTATACTCCAGAGCTGCACTCACTATTCTGCTGCTGGTGCAGTCACTGTGTAAAACATGACTACTATCCGGTACTGATCCTGAGTTTACACCTTATTTACCCCAGAGCTGCACTCACTATTCTGCTCTGGTGCAGTACTGGTACATACATGACATTACTATCCTGTAAGATCCTGAGTTACATCCTGTATTATACCCCAGAGCTGCACTCACTATTCGTGCTGCTGGTGCAGTCACTGTGTACATACATGACATTACTTATCCTGTACTGATCCTGAGTTACATCCTGGATTATACCCCAGAGCTGCACTCACTATTCTGCTGCTGGTGCAGTCACTGTGTACATACATGACATTACTTATCCTGTACTGATCCTGAGTTATCCTGTATTATACCCAGAGCTGCACTCACTTTCTGCTGCTGGTGTGCAGTCACTGTGTACATACATGACATACTTATCCTACTGTACTGGTATCCTGAGTACACTCCACATTCTTGTCATCTCACTACGTCTTCTTTCTCCTACCACCCTGTATTATACCCAGAGCTGCACTCACTATTCTGTGCTGTGCAGTCACTGTGTACATACATGACATTACTTATCCTGTACTGATCCTGAGTTACATCTGTATTATACTCCAGAGCTGCACCACTATTCTGCTGCTGGTGCAGTCACTGTGTACAATGACTTACTTATCTGTAATGATCCTGAGTTACATCCTTTTTACCCCAGAGCTGCCCACTCACTATCCGCTGGGTGAGTCACTGTGTATACATGACATTACTTATCCTGTACTGATCCTGAGTTACATCCTGTATTATACCCCAGAGCTGCATCACTATTCTGCTGCTGGTGGCAGTCACTGTGTACATACATGACATTACTTATCCTGTACTGATCCTGAGTTACATCCTGTATTATACTCCAGAGCTGCACTCACTATTCTGCGTCGGTGCAGTCACTGTGTACATACATGACATTACTTATCCTGTATGATCGAGTTACATCCTGTATTATACTCCAGAGCTGCACTCACTATTCTGCTGGTGCAGTCACTGTGTACATACATGACATTACTTATCCGTACTGATCCTGAGTTACATCCTGTATATATACCCCCAGAGCGCACTCACTATTCTGCTGCTGGTGCAGCACTGTGTACATACATGACCTACTTATCCTGTACTGATCCTGAGTTACATCCGTTATTTACTCCCAGAGCTGCACTCACTATTTGCTGTGGTGCAGTCACTGTGTAACATACATGACATTACTTATCCTTGTAGTGATCCTGAGTTACATCCTGTATTATACCACCAGAGCTGCACTCACTATTCTGCTGCTGGTGCAGTCACTGTGTACATACATGACATTACTTATCCTGTACTGATCCTGAGTTACATCCTGTATTATACTCCAGCCGCAACTCCACTATTCTGCTCGTGACTTGCAGTCCCGTACATAACATACATTACTATCCTGTATGATCCGAGTACATCCTGGATTATACACAGAGCTGCACTCACTATTCTGTGCTTGCGTGCAGTCACTGTGTACTACAATGACATTACTTATCTGTACTGATCCTGAGTTAATCCGTATTATCACTCCAGAGCTGCATCACTATTCTGCTGGTGCTAGTCACTGTGTACATACTGACATTACTTATCCTTGTACTGATCCTGAGTTACATCCTGTATTATACTCCAGAGCTGCACTCACTATTTGCTGGTGGTGCAGTCACGTGTACACACATGACATTACTTATCCTGTACGATCCTGAGTAATCGTATATACCCAGAGCTGCACTCACATTTCTGCTGTGGTGACGTCACTGTGTACATACATGAACATTACTTATCCTGTACTGATACCTGAGTTACATCCTTTATTAACTCCAGAGCGCACTCATATTCTGCGCTGGTGCAGTCACTGTGTACATACAATGACATTACTTATCCGGTAATGATCCTGAGTTACATCCTGTATTATACCCCACAGCTGCACCACTATTCTGCTGCTGGTGCAGTCACTGTGTACATACATGAACATTACTTATCTGTAATGACCTGAGTTACATCCTGTATTATACCCCAGAGCTACTCTCACTCATATTCTGCTGCTGGCAGTCACTGTGTACATACATGACATTACTTATCCCGTACGATCTGAGTGACATCCGAGTTTATAGTATTATACCCAGAGTGCACCACTATTTTGCTGGTGTGTGGTCGGCAGTCACGTGTACATAATGACATTACTTATCGACTGATCCTGAGTTACATCCTGTATTATACTCCAGAGATGCACTCACTATTCTGCTGGTGGTGCAGTCACTGTGTACATACATGACATTACTTATCCTGTACTGATCCTGAGTTACATCCTGTATTATACTCCAGAGCTGCACTCACTATTCTGCTGCTGGTGCAGTCACTGTGTACATACATGACATTACTTATCCTGTACTGATCCTGAGTTACATCCTGTATTATACTCCAGAGCTGCACTCACTATTCTGCTGCTGGTGCAGTCACTGTGTATACATGACATTACTTATCCTGTACTGATACATTGTAGCAAACACGTACAATTATTTAATATTCCTTTGTCTCTTCACATTCAGTTCTCTGGAAGTTTTTATAGCTCTATGCGGTTAGTCATGTTGAGTGGTGACATTTAGTCGCTGGTAAGACTGACAATATAATTAATCATCTGTGGACGTTCTTTAATATTGAGGATTTTTAAGTAAATATCACTGATTTTACAGCTGCTATTTTCCAGTGACAGTCCAGTCAGCTAGTGGTTGGTGCTGTGGAGGCTCCAGCAATGAGTGTGATTAGTCACTGGGCACGGAAGGACATTTGCATTAAACCCAAGGTCTATGGCACAGAGGATGCCTGGATACACCAAGGTCATCAGTATATCGCTGGACATTTTTTAATGCTGCCCTCAATAATAATGAAGGTAAAGTTTGAGCTCCCCCTGGTGGTGGTTGAGGGCTGCCAGAATTCTATCACATGATGTTATATTGTTATCCTCTATCCATAGGCAGACTATGGAATCACTGCTTGATCAATAAAGGCTTGAGGGAGAACCTTGTGCACTTTAGCACCTAGGCCTATGGTTCTGGTGTTATTTTCAAGATGGGACTTCAGCTTTTATAACATTATTATTATCTGTTCTAATGCTGCAGTTTGGGAATGGACAATAAGATGGGAAAGGAAAAGGGAGACAGCGGCGCACACGTATTATACGTCCGGCTTTGTTTGTCTGTGTTACTTTTTGTCTTTTGTGCTGGTCGATGTATTTTATCAGTTTTTCCTTATTGATACATGTTGTATTTTTTCTTTAATTTGTGACTTTTTAAAACAAAAGTTGAAAATAAATCGCAATCAGCTTTAAATAATAATAATTCTTTATTTCTATAGCGCACACAGATTACCCAGCGCTGCACAGAGCTTCCCAAATCAGTCCCTGTCCCCATGGGGCTCACAATCTAATCAACCTACCAGTATGTTTTGGAATGTGGGAGGAAACCAGAGGACCCGGAGGAAACCCACGCAAACACAGGGAAAACATATAAACTTTTTGCAGATGTTGACCTGGATGGGACTTGATCCAAGGGCCCCAGCGCTGCAAGGCTGTAATGCTAACCATTGAGCCACCGTGCTGCCCTTGCTGCTCTAATCAAATTTCTACACCTGGTCAGGGGCAGCCAAAATGTGCAACTCTTTTTGAGACTTTTTGGAAAAAAAAATCCCTGGATTCAAGTGATAACAGAAAACTATACATGGCGAACATTGAAGGGAGTGTTTCTTAGGCGTAAAAAAAAAGTTGCAAATGAGCACATGTGCCATGAAAACTCACAAAAAATGTAAAAAAAAAAGCCAAGCAAAAAGTTACATTCATGTGCCCCAGGGAGTCCAAGAGCTAGACTCCTGTAGCCGTCACTTTCTTAATTTCCTATCTGGACCTAGACGGTAAGTGACAACTAGTCGACCTTCCCTTCCTGAGCCAAAGTGAAAAGAAGCAGGAAAAACACATTTATATTCCCCAATAAAATTTAAAAAAAAACTCTTTTTTTCCCCAAACTATGCAAATTATATATAAAAATGACCACCACACACTCGAGGGAATTCATTTATATTGGTCATTTTGAGTTCATTTGAAATCTGAAAAAAAAATATTTACTATACATTACAAAAAAGTATATATTTTTATCCAGTTTTTGTAACTCTATTCCACCCAAAAACTAAAAATCAACAAAAGGTCTCTTAACTTTTGTATTTTTAACTATCCCTATGTGTCACGAAAAAAAAATGCAGCAAAAATAATTTACAGTATTGCACAAAAAAAAAAAGTATGAAAATTGGTTAAAAATGTTAAGCCTTTTAAGGGCTGGTCAGGAAGGGGTTAAAGCATGGAAAGCATTGCAGTCGGTAAAGTTCTTGAAATGTCATCTTTAAATGACATCAGAAGCAGGTGCTACAGAGATTTGAGCTGCTGAAGTGATGCTCCGCCTCTTGTCTCTTTTGATTCATCTGTGGCAAAAAGTGACTCTTTTCAGCTGATTTGCATATGATTTTGGTGCAGATTTTTTTTTTAGCACATTTACAATTTTTAGCAAAATATAAAGAATGCAAAAGGATAAAAAAATTCATAGCAAAATTTATACCCTACTGGAGGGGGCTGAAAATAGTGGTGACAGGAGGCTTTTAACTTATCTGGATTTTGGACTGCAATTTCTTGTGAAACAATTCGATACAATATTAAATCATGATATCAGGACAAGCTGCAATTCACATTACAACCACCAGTGGCCACTCATGGACACATACAGGATATCACTTTGTGACAATGTTGCAAAATCATGTTATCTTTAAAATCTGCTCATCTCATTACATTATTTATAGGGTCCATATGTTTGTTCTTAAGTTGAATTTGTATGTAAGCCGAAACTGTAAATTATATGATTGTAGTTCTAGACAATTTTTTTTTCAGAGTTTCAAATTTTTTGCTGTAATGGGACCAAGGATTATCAATAAAGCTTCATGACAGACACATTACAGCTGATCACTGCAGTCTGGGACTATAGTAATGTATCCAGAGAGGTCACCAGAGGTCACAGTGGGCAGAGGGGTCCGTCTGTAACTAGGGGTCGTCTGTAAGTCAGGTGTCCTTAAGATAGGCGACTCCCTGTATTTACTTCTATCTCTTTGAAGAACAGAAATAATCCGATTCTGCAGAAAATTTCCCGGTAAATTGTGTCGGTTAAATACCGGAGACCCCAGAGGAGCAGAGGGAAGTTCTGAGGTTTGGAGACACTTTGTATCTGAGCTCCACATAAAAGCCGTCGCCCCTGAATATTTCATGAAGCCCCCCGGATGATATTTGTTTGACATCAAACATCACAATAAATGTTAAAAAGGAAATGATCACTAATAGATCAGAGCTCGTCTTTATGTGTTCTGTGAAATCCGTGTTCTCCGTTTGAAGCGCGTGAGGGGCGGAGTCTCCTGATCCGGGGAGTCACATTGTATTCAATCTATTTGTAGATGGATCCGGGTTTAACATGACGGGTGCAGCAAACCTTACATTGACCCTTGACCATTGATTTCAATGGCTTCTGCTTTGTGCAAGAATTTAGTTACATAAGTAGCAAAGTTTAACTTGACACCGTAATGACCGGTGTATCGGGTTTTTACAACAGGTACGGCTGAAGACCTGCTGGTGCCGGCACTGGGTTGTGATACCCAGGGATTGATGCTAACACCTGGGATCGGAAAAGCTCTGATCCCAGGTGTTTAACCCCTTAAACACTGCAGTAAAACATAGACCACGGCGTCTAACTGGGTGCAGAGGGAGTGAGCTCCAGCTGCCACCCGTCGGCGCCCCACAGCAGCAGTGATTGTTGGGTGCTGATGACATCACAGGGACCCCTGGGCTGCCTGTAGTATACTTCTATTAGACCATGTCACAAACTTACAGTATTACACATGCTACATTGTAGAGTTCATTATTGAAGGAAATCTACCACCAGGATGAAGGATTGTAAACCTAGCACACTGACATACTGGTGTATCCACTCTTCTTTTGTTATGCCCTTGTTTTTACAATTATGCCCTTGATTTAAAAATTATGCAAATTAGGCTGAGGGGCTCCGGACTACATAGATGTGAATGGATTCTAGAGCCCCTCAGGCTTAGCTGCATATTTTTAATGCCTTTTTTGGTAAAAACAAGGGTATAACAAGAAGAGCGGATCCTGCCAGAGGGGGCACATACCAGTATGTCAGTGCTTGGTTTACAAACCTATTGGTAAATGTCCTTTAAAGAGATCAAGTAATCTATTGTCAGTGTCAAGTAAAAAAAAAAGTGATAACAATTTACAAAATAAAGGTTTTGCAAAAAAAAAAATAAAGTCTAAAACACCAACCCATTATTATGCTAATGCCTCAGAAGGCCTGGGGTGTTTTTTAGAGCTCCTCGTTTTGCAGCTTCACAGGCTGTTAAACTGTCTCACAATCTCTCCTGCTCCTTCAGGACAACCCCCTCTGCCTGCTCTAATATCAAACAGTGGGAGGGAGTCCTCCTGCACATTGTAACAGCTTGTGAAGCTACAGCACGAAAGGGCCCTTCTGACTCATTAGTATATGTATAAAAGTTGATTTTAGAAGGAAGGAGGCCATGGATAACAAATATAAGAAGGTTCCACAGTCCCGGTGCCTGGACCTATGAGTAATGTCCCTGGTTTATTAGGATGGATTGTACTATACACTCACCGGCCACTTTATTAGGTACACCATGCTAGTAACGGGTTGGACCCCCTTTTGCCTTCAGAACTGCCTCATTTCTTCGTGGCATAGATACAACAAGGTGCTGGAAGCTCCTCAGAGATTTTGCTCCATATTGACATGATGGCATCACACAGTTGCCGCAGATTTGTCGGCTGCACATCCATGATGCGAATCTCCCGTTCCACCACATCCCAAAGATGCTCTATTGGATTGAGATCTGGTGACTGTGGAGGCCATTTGTGTCCAGTGACCTCATTGTCATGTTCAAGAAACCAGTCTGAGATGATTCCAGCTTTATGACATGGCGCATTATCCTGCTGAAAGTAGCCATCAGATGTTGGGTACATTGTGGTCATAAAGGGATGGACATGGTCAGCAACAATACTCAGGTAGGCTGTGGCGTTGCAACGATGCTCAATTGGTACCAAGGGGCCCAAAGAGTGCCAAGAAAATATTCCCCACACCATGACACCACCACCACCAGCCTGAACCGTTGATACAAGGCAGGATGGATCCATGCTTTCATGTTGTTGACGCCAAATTCTGACCCTACCATCCGAATGTCGCAGCAGAAATCGAGACTCATCAGACCAGGCAACGTTTTTCCAATCTTCTACTGTCCAATTTCCATGAGCTTGTGCAAATTGTAGCCTCAGTTTCCTGTTCTTAGCTGAAAGGAGTGGCACCCGGTGTGGTCTTCTGCTGCTGTAGCCCATCTGCCTCAAAGTTCGACGTACTGTGCGTTCAGAGATGCTCTTCTGCCTACCTTGGTTGTAACGGGTGGTGATTTGAGTCACTGTTGCCTTTCTATCAGCTCGAACCAGTCGGCCCATTCTCCTCTGACCTCTGGCATCAACAAGGCATTTCCGCCCACAGAACTGCCGCTCACTGAATGATTTTTCTTTTTCGGACCATTCTCTGTAAACCCTAGAGATGGTTGTGCGTGAAAATCCCAGTAGATCAGCAGTTTCTGAAATACTCAGACCAGCCCTTCTGGCACCAACAACCATGCCACGTTCAAAGGCACTCAAATCACCTTTCTTCCCCATACTGATGCTCGGTTTGAACTGCAGGAGATTGTCTTGACCATGTCTACATGCCTAAATGCACTGAGTTGCCGCCATGTGATTGGCAGATTAGAAATGAAGTGTTAAGGAGCAGTTGGACAGGTGTACCTAATAAAGAGGCCGGTGAGTGTATATTTGGCTACATATGGAATTCCTGGTCTACGATTTCCACTTGATGCATCAGCAGCTCAAATGTTCTGATAGGAGGACAGTATTGTGGTGACGGAGCTGGAAGCCAGTACCTCTGGGATATGAGTCTCCGGAGGCTCCAACCATTGATGGTCACAGCCAGATGTAGCCCTACTTTGATTATGATAACACGCTCCAACATGACATCACACAACAAAAGCTATTGACATCATTGGAAATAAGTCAAGTTAAGGTTTGCTGCCTTCTTTACCTTTACATGGAAGTTGTCAAGTTAAACTTTGCTGCATTTCTAACGTCTCCTCTTAGAATCCCAAATGGAAATGTTCCTTTGGATTTGGTTTGTCAGGGCAGAAAAACCACTACAATAACATCCGAGGCTGAAGATGCCAAATGCAAACCCGTAGCATCGCCACGCGAGGCGCCCTGCGGTCATAAATCAGCGGCAGACATTAATAGGGGGAGAATTCTCTTTTATTATGAATGTGATTCTGTTTCAGGGATCAGTAATGGAATTTTTTTTTTTTTTTATAGGTAGACAGATCTGCACGGCACAGCAGAGCCGGACGCGCGCCTCCATCCGCTCCAGCGGCCGCCCGTGCAATGACGCTTGTAGCACGGGAAAGACACATTAGTATTTAGTAGACAGAATCTGCAATTAGAGATGATGACAATATGATTTATACTAATTGAGATTAAGTCAGACAATATGGGAAAATGAGCCGCCATTCCGCGCCGCGCGTTAATACTCATTGTACCGCGCTCTGTAAACATCTCTATAGAAATTAAAAAGTAATTAGCAACATTTTACTCATTTCATTTCGGATGATTAGGATTTTTTTCCGGGAGCTTTTGTTTGTTGCAGGAGTCGGAGGGTTGTGAAGGTCATAGGCGAAAAGGCAAAGAATTGGGGAGCAGAAGGGAATGAACTCTTAAAGGGGCGGTGCATTATTATCATAGTGCGTTCTACAAACTGGGAATGGTGGGAGAGATTATAACGGATGATTGGGGGTGAGCGGACCTGGTGCGGGTCACTCAGTTTGGCCAAACCTTAACCTGAAAGTTCAAACTAGAGGGGAAGCTAAAGTCTCTGCTGCCTGAGGAGCTATAGAACTGCACACCCTCCTCCCCAGTTATATAACACAATGGGGCTTATTTACATAGGGTCGGATATTCCGGGGTTTTCGGATTTGGCACGCAATCAGATTTTGGCACAGCAGCACCATGCAACAGAAATCTGGGGACGGGCCGTCGGATGATCCAACTGATTCGGACAAACCGCGGGATTTAACTTTCAAATAGTGTCGCAAGACAATGCACTTACATGCAGCGGGAAGTAGAAGGTGTATCTCCGGGGACCTGAGCGGGGAAGTGACACCTGCAGTATATCGGGCGCACAATCGCCGACAGCGCATCGTCGTCGGACAATGCACTTCATCGCGCACTTTCATCTGGTTTCCTGACAATTTCCGATTTGCGCCGAATTGCCCTGGGATTTTGGTGCATCGGCGCCGGCTTTCACGCGACAGAAATCGGGGGACGTGGCCATCGGACAACCCAACGGATTCGGAAAAACCGCAAGATCGGCACTTACATGCACCATGATGAAGAAGGTGAACTCCGGCGGACCTCGGCGCAGCAGCCACACCAGGTGGATATTGGGCGCACGGACCTTAGTGAATCCCGGCAGACCCGAATCCTCATCGGAGAGCGCACCGCTGGATTGCGACCGGACCGGGTAAATAAATGCGCCCCACTGTGTTGTCCCTGACAGGGAGAAAGTAATCAATCGCTGCACCATCCCCCAGCTGCTGTGTATGACTCACCCAGCTCGGATTGATTAGTCCTGTCTGGACAGGTCATGAAGCTCCGTGTAATGTGTTTATGAATGGCAGCCAATATACACCCAGCTTTCCCAAAGTCCTGAATTTCATGATTGTTTTTTGAGCAAAGCCACTCGGATCAGGGATTAAAAAAGATATGTTTCCGCATCAGTGTCGCTACAGCATTCTCAAGGTATGTTTGGTTCACAATGCATGAAAACAAATGGTAGATTTCGTTTAATTTTAATAGTGAAGTAAACACATGATAAGCTCATCATATCGCTGCGATAGAGCCTTATATAGAGGGGGCCCAGTCCTGGCTGGTTCTATAGTACAGGGCACTATCACTGGCAGAAGTGAATTGTTTTGCACTGATTTCCACTTATTTTGTGGCCGCCCAGTGGTGGGGGTGGGAATTGCATCCTGAAAAAGGATTAGTTAAAATGTTGCAATGTTTGTTATGACATTACATAACAAACATTGCAACATTTTAACCAATCCTTTTCCAGGCTGCAATTCTCATCCCCACCACTGGGCGGCCACATATTGCACAAAGATCTCTTATCGCACAATCGTGTTTTATACAAATTCTGCTCATCCTGGATCACGTTGCGCCATAAAGAAAGATAAGGAAGGAGGAATCTGTATTATACACAGTTCCAGGTGTAATATACAGTAAAGCGCTGCTGCCCATCCCCCGCCCCCCTCCACATTTTCCAATTTTCCCCGACCCAGACTTTGTCTTCTTCAACTTTCTGATTCATCTTCATTAAAATGTCAGAGAATTAGTCCCATCGCAGGGGGACAAATAGCGCTGATTAAGCCCTGCACGCTCCACGGCTCTCAAGTTGCAGGAGGGCGCACAGGACCCCGGCGCGCGGCTGTTGGATGTGATTGAGTGCACTCCTCTCTATATTATGGCCCCGGGGATGAGAGATCACATCAGCGGCTGAAGGATCTGCTACCACTGATAGCTGTTTTCTTGTGTCCCATTGATTACAGCGGCACGAGCACCTTCCATGCGGTACCTACCACTCAGCCGCGCGTCCGTCCCGTAATCACCGGCAAAGTGCGTGGACGAAGAGTCTGGAAATTGAATCCAGGAATTATAACCCGACTGATAGAATTCCGGAGCAGCAGGACTGTCAACTGCTCCACACATGGATGAAAACAATGCAGCGAATGTCACCTTGACCTTTACAATGCATTTTGTTATATTAAAGGGAACCATTCACCAGGTTTTACTCCCCTAAACTGGCAGCCCCCCTCAGGTAGTCTATGATATAGCCTAAGAATTCCCTCACCTGTTTATCTATTAAAAAAAATCTCCTCCATAGTCAGTGAAATATGACTCATTTTCACATGAGATGAGTCAAGTTTAGTGGTTACAGGAGTAGTGTCATTGAAGAAGCCCCTGTGTTCTGTTCTATAGCACCTATAAACATGTTGCTGGTGTCATATTAAAGATCATCTTTCAGTTTACATCAAGGTTGTTCTGCGATTTATAGTACCAGAGATACAGGCAGTTAAACACATAGTTCAAAATGCAGGATACAGATAGAGAATGACAAACGATCATATAGTCGACTGAAATCGCCCGCACCAAGGGCAACATATCTAAGACACGGACAATGCACATATACAACATGACCAGGATGAAAGGTGAACTCCGGGGTGGACGTGAGCGGAGGACAAAGCCGAACCAAGGTGCGGATATCGGGAGAGTCGGGAAGAGTCCGCATATCTTAGTCTGATGCCCGCACGATAAGGGCGTCATTATACAGACCACGGACATGGCACTTGTACATGACCACAGGAAGAAAGAAGGTGAACGTCCATAGGACCTGAAGACGGTGGAGGAAGCGGACACATGCAGGATAAGTCGTAGCGCGAGAGATCTTAGTGGACTGCCCCGAACAGCGCATTATAAAACGTCAATGGCACTTACATGCACGCAGGTCAAAAAACAAAAAAATAAGACCGAGAACTCCGGGGACACTGAGCGGGGA
The DNA here is from genome assembly GCA_019512145.1 of Engystomops pustulosus. Taxonomy (NCBI): domain Eukaryota; kingdom Metazoa; phylum Chordata; class Amphibia; order Anura; family Leptodactylidae; genus Engystomops; species Engystomops pustulosus. The sequence continues at coordinate 78,062 of WNYA01000470.1, read as the reverse complement.
AAGCGACACATGCATGAGTATATGGGGACAGCGGAGATCCTTGAGTGACATCGCAAAGTCGCCTGACACCACCAGCGGGTATTATGAACCAAACGGACAAATGGCACATTAGATGGATAACCACCGAAGAGAGAAGGGTGAAGCTCTGGGCGAACGCTGAGCGGAAGGGAAGATCACACAGACAGTACAGGAATCCATGCGGAACTTGGCACATCTGATTAGGTGACAAATATCTCCCGCACAGCTCATTATAACTTACGGAGCACATGACAATGTCACTTACGAATGCACCAGGAAGAAGAGAGGTGAACTCCAGGGACCTGAGCGGGGGGGAAGCTGCAGAAGACATGCAGGATAAATCGTGAAAGTGCACGTCATTAAGTGACTCCCCGCACGAACGCACTTAATAACAACTAGGCCAATGCACCGTTACATGCACCGAGTAATAAGGACAGTTAACTCTAACTCCGGAGGTGAACCTGAGCGGAGGGATCGACACACGCAGGATACATCGGGTGCAACCGATCTAGGTAGACGTACCTCGCCCAACGCTTAGATACACGGGCATGCAACTATACATAATGGAGGTCGCAACACCGGAAAGAGAGAGGTGAAACTCCGGGGACCATGAGCGGGGAAGCGACCATTCATATATCCGGAAGGCCGGCATACGATGTCTTAGTGACTCCCCGCGACAACGCATTATACCGGAACAATGCACTTGAGCAGTTTACATGACCCGAGGAATGAGAAGGTGCAACGGTCACGGGGAACCGAGCCGCAGCTGGAAGCGACCCTACGCAGGAGTATCTGGGATGCACCGATCATTAGTGATTCGCGGCACAGACGTATGAGGCACATTCACTAACACCGGACAAGTGTCACTACAGAAATGCATCAGGAAGAAGAACTGGGACTATCAGTGGACCCGACAGCGGGGCGGGGACCAAGCGACTATGCAGGATATCGGGTGGGCTATGAAGGGCGCAGGATCCGGTTAACTTGGAACGAGTCAAAATCACTTAACGAGTAGGCCGCGCGCAAGGGCGTGCATGATATACCACGAGCAATGAAACACTTACATGCACCAAGTGAAGAAGAAGGAACACGGTCCGGGGACCGAGTGAGCGGGGACAGCGACACATTCCGTGCTATTCGGGGCACGATCGTTAGTGATGTCCCTTCACGCGTCTTAATACCCAACGGACAATGCACTTCATGCACCAGTGAAGAAGAGGTGAACTCGGGGACCTGAGCAGGGAGAGCGGAAGCCACACATGCAGGAAGTCTCGGATGCCGCTTAGATGTACTCCCCGGCAACAGCGCATTATACAAAACGACACTGACGTTCAATCACCTCAGGAAGAAGAGTGACTCCGGGGACCTGACGGGAGCGACATCAAGCAGGATAATCGGGTGCACGATCTTAGTGCCTCCCCGCACACGCATTAGCACGGGCAATGCACTGTCAATGCACCAGGACGAAGAAGGAGAACTCAGGGACCTGAGCGAGGGAACTACACACGCTAGGGGATATCGGGTGCGCAAGGCGGATCTTAGTGGTCACGCGGGCACGACACATTATACACGGACAATGGACACTATACATTCACCAGGATAAGAAGGGGGACACTCCAGGACCATGAGCGGGGGAAGCTAACACATTCAGGGATATATGGGCGTGCAGGATCTTAGTGACATCCGCCGCGCACAAAGCGTATTATACACGGACAATGCAGCTTAAGGTACGCTATGAAGAAGAAGGTGAACTCCGGGGGCCTTAACGGGGAGCGACACACGTGCAAGGATACGGTCGGATATGCACGATCTTAGTGACCACCCCCACCTGAACGGCGCTTAATCACGGACAATGGCCCTTCATGCACCATGAAGAAGAAGGTGACTCTGTGGAACCTGAGCGGGGAAGCGACACATGCAGGATATCGGCTGCATGAATCTTTAGTTAGTGACTCCCCGCACAGCACCTTATGCACGGAACAATGCACCTTACATGCACCAGGAAGACGAAAGGTGAACTCCAGGGACCTGAGCGGGGAAGCGACACATGCAGGATATCGGCTGCAAAGAATCTTAGTGACTCCCCGCACAACGCATTATACACTCGGGCACTGCACTTACAATGCACCAGGAAGAAGAAGGTAACTCCGGGTACCTGAGCGGAGCGTAAGGACAGCTAGCGGATATCGGGATGCACGATATTAGTGACTGCCCCTCACAGCTCATTATCCCAAGCCGGAACCAATGCAACTTACATCACCAGGAATAAGGGTGAACGTCACGGGGATCACTTGAGCGGAGAAGCCGACACATGCAGTCGGGATATGCGGGATGCCACGATCTATTGACTCCCCGGCAACAAGGAGTCGCATTATACACGGAGACAATGCACTTACATGCACCATGAAAGAAGAAGGTGAACTCCAGGGACCTGCAGGCGGGAAACGATTCCGATGCAGATAAGACTCGGAAGCAGGGTAGTCTTATGACAATCCACCATCGAACAGCACATATATAGTACATACAAATGCACGTATACATGCACCAGAAGTAAGAAGGGTGACAACTCCGGGCCTGAGCGGGGCAAAGCGACACATGCCAGGATCTCTGATTCACGATCTTAGTGACTGTCCCCGCAACAGAGCGCTTACTACACGGACAACAATCGCACTTACATTTCACCAGTAAAAGAAGGGTGAACGTCCAAGGGAGGAGCACACATGGACGGTGGGAATCGACACTGCCGGTGATAGATCGGGGAGACAGGATCTTACGTGGACAAGAGTCCCCGCACAGCACATTATGACGACAGACCATGCACTGTACAATGTGCACGCAATGAAGAAGAATCTGACGTCACGGGGGCCGTGAGAGCGGGAAGTGACCAAACACATGCGCAGGCATATCGGTTGCACGATCTAGTGGTATATGCGGGCACAGCCGAGCAGTTAATACACAGACAAGTGGCCCTTTTCTTGAACTCCAACCAGGGACGAAATAGATCAAATGTGGCCCCAATACATAAAAGCAAACAGAAAACGTGTACACACCGGAACTCGCAGCGACTGCGTGAAAAAGTACGTGCGACAAATAATTTCAACCAATGTTCTCAAAAAGTCACTAAATTGAGCAAAAAACCTTCTACAGACTAAGATAAATCTGGCTCCAACAGCAGAGACAACAGCAGGAACGGCCCAGACAGACTTCCCCGTGCCCAGGTGAGAGGAGGCCTGTGCACAGCGGCCAGCTCCCGGAGGACCACCGAGGATAGGTCCACTCCGGTTACAAAATCTGCTCCAGATCGCATCAAAAAGTGTGACCACTCACTTCAGAGAGACGTCTCAGATCTTCAGCCCTCCATGGAGAAGTACGAGAAGATTATCCAAAATCCTGTGGGGGGGAGAGGAGACACATGATCCATGAGGTGCACAGATATGTCCTGGCGCTGGCCTAGAACTGAGAGCAGCATGATACCAGGGACTGAGACATATTATGATACTATGGACTTCTATAACACTACTCCGCGCCCCCATGTCCCCTATCATCCGTTCCGCATACACTGGACCTGGCCCCTCCCCCCCACCCCCACAATCCATATTCTGTAAATGCTTGCATTGCTTACTTTATTTGGTCTGCTAAAAGCTTTGGGAACTGAAATTGATAACCCCCCCACCCCGGATATCTTCATGTTTGAATGCCCGTCTCTCCTTTTTCCCTGGATGATACTATTGATGGACCCTCAGTGCGGCTCCTGGCGCTTCGTTCTGCAACATGGATGGAGTCTCGCACCTTCTCTGTTGACGCTAGCGGATTAGTTCTATTCATGAGAACATTTGAGGGTACGGGAACCCCTGTACCGCTGAGCTCTACTTATCCTTAAAAGGTATTTAATCAAAGGATTATCCTTCGTTTTTGCTCGTTGTGTTCTATGAGTGGCGGCTATTTGAACGTCCTGTCACTGATGGTGGTGGATGAGGTCGGGCTTCCCGCCCTCCTTCTTCTCCACGTCCCATCCAGTAGTCACATCACCGCGCTCCTCCGATACTCGTCCCCCGATTCTCCACAGCCTCCTTCATGGAAAGGGGGAGAGGCATCATCAAAGGTCGTCTCCCGCGGCTCGTCCTGTGCTCCTGGCTCTTTTGCCCGCCCCCCGGCCGTCCCCCCTCCCATTCTCGCTCTCCATGAACCCCCGAAAGATGTATTATAAATTAATCTAACAGGTCTCAAAAGTAGAAAAGTCTTAAAAGTGCTAAACCCAAAACAAGATATTGTACCTTCTCACGAAACTGCTTTGCTCTTAGCTCTGTGCCCTGGAGCCAGTGTCAGTATGTGTCCCTAGGAAGAGATGTGATAATCATCAGTCAGGTTCTGTGTTTTGTTAGTACAGCAGGACTGTGATATATGGATTGATTTTTTTTTTCCCCGGTTGTCGCTTCTCTTCGCCAGTGCAATGAGGGTGTGTCCTCACCCTGTCTGGGCTCCTCTGCACCAGTGTTAGGTAGTGGCCCTGGAATCCTCTTGTGGAGAATCATATCCTTAGGTGTGGTTGTAGTATGAGCAGCAGGACGAGATTCATATATGGATTTATAGAGATATCCAAGATGTGTTAGCATGCCCGCAGTTGGGGACTGGGGCATGTCCTCCACACGTGCTGTGGCTTCTAATGCAAAGGCCATAATGTTTTATAGGCACATCCCCTATGAGAGATTTGTAAAGTACATAGCATTTGTGTATGTTGCGTAGTTAGCATCAGGGACGATAGTGAAAACTTTACTTATATATTTAGACATTACACATGTTTCGCCAAGCGGAATGTGCTTTTTCCTCAACACTGGCTGAGGGGTGGCTCGTTGAGGTTCTCAGACACCACAGTAGTGCACATGCTCACGGTCTCGGAGCGTTTCCTACACTCACTTGTTTTTAAATGTTTACAATTTCAGAAACCTACTAACGAACTACACACAGCTTTAACGTCACAAGCACGGCGTTAACTCATTTACAGTCCTGCTGCTACTGAAGCAAACAAATACACAAAGGTCTCGATTATAACATCTCTCCAGGGTCAATATATAACAACCAGCTGCAAGAAGCGCCGAGCACAGCAGAAGGGGGAGTGACACGTGCACGAAGCACCTGTATACTTGGTGTGGGCTCGTACCTAAAATCGGTCAGGGTATGATCGTGCTGCTGGCCAGCGCTGGTGTTCGAGGATGAGGTCATGGTTGGGGATGAGGGAGGGGTGAAGAGCTCCTTGAGTCCACGCAGCAGATGATTGCGACCTGATCCGAGACAGTGAAGGATCGTGGAAAGAGAAGTGGAGTCAGCAGATCCTGTGTAGTCTATCACCTAGAATGATTAAGGCACGGCTGCCCCACCTCAACCCCAGTAATGTGCCCCTCTGTTCCCTCAATAACATGCACTCGTAGACCTCGCCCCCAATGGTATTAGTTTCATCAGTCTAGCCTCGTGCCCCCAGTAAATGGTGGGGCCGCGGGCTGCTGAGACCCCCCAGCGCGGCCCCGCCAGAATTGTTCACGTCGTTCGCACCCGCACCCGATAATTTGCCCTCGGTGACTCCCCATTAGATGTGCAGGTCTCTTCCGACGTCGCCAGTGTAGATGTGCACAGTACGATTTCACCCCCAGTAAAGTGTTCACCGCAGCATCAACCCCCCCAGTGAAATGGCTCTGCACGGTCGTCCCCAACAGTAAATGTTACACATCTGCCCCCACAGTATGTGCAGCTCTGTGCTCCACACATATTTGTGTAACATGCTGCCCCCCAGTATAGCTCACTCTAGCTCCCCGATAATGTGCACATCTTCCAACACCAGTAAGGTGCCTCTGCGCCCCCGGTAATGGATGCACAGATCGTGCCACACCAGATAATGGTGCACTCGTGCACCCCACAGTCATGTGCACTCTTCCCCCAGTCACCACAGGATATGGTTGCTTCGCACACAGTAGTTACTGGAATCTGTCGACCCGAATAATGTGCCTCTGCCACCAAGATAAAGTGACCTCTCAGCAGCCCCCCCCAAGAATGTGCACTCTGTCCCCAGTAATGTGCACTCTAGCCCCCAAGCAGTAATGTGCACTGCTGGCCGCGACCCAGTAATTTGTGTAAACTCTCCCCCCAGTAATGAGCACTATGGCCCAACCAGTAATGTGCACTCTCCCCCCAGGTATGTGCAGCTCAGTGTCCCCAGTACAGTTGCTTCTGCACCCAGATAGTCGCCCAGTCCCCCAGTAATGGTGAGCACAATGCTGCAACCCAGTAAAGTGCCCCTAACCCCCCAGGGGCACTGTGCACTCTGTCCCCCAGAATGTAAACTCTACCCCCCCAGTAATGGGCACTGGTCCCCACCTATGTGGGCCCTAGGATCGCCCCCATGTAATTTTGAAAGCAGAAGGTAAATGACTGTAAAAATATATAACAAAACCAAGACATAAAAGTTATCAGAAGTTCCATTGAACTCACTATTTTGCTTTAACTAAAATCCACCTTTACTTGAATAAATTTACATTAAAAACTTTATTGATGTAAATTAAAAATGGAAATTGCCATTAAGTTTGTGACTGTAAAGTTGATAAAGTTTAGCTGAAAACACTTTCAGCCAATCTCTCGCACATTCCAGGTACCTTAACGGCAAGTTTCTGTCTTCTCTCGCTATCAATCAATCTGTCCCAGGCACCGCGGGGGTCCCCACAACATCGGTAATTCTGGTTGCTAACAAACAATTCTGTAGTACGATGAAAGTACGAGGGCACATGAAGATTGCATGTCGGCCTGAGGGCGTCACAGCAGGGGTGGGGGGGCAAAGCATGGAATCCTAGTTCTGGTCTCAGTGTCAGTGTGACATAGCAAGCAGCTCATCATTTTACTTGTTGGCTCAGTCTTCTCACGTTCTCTTTACGTCACCCACGCGAAGTCCAAACTGTGCCTGAAGCATGATCAGCTGCAGGCAGACCTGGCTGAGCTGACGAGCATGTTCAATAGCGGAGCTTGTAGTGATACGTAGGTCATAGAGCCTGTCGTGAATTAAGGAGAAGGGAATCAAGCATTAGCAATGGAAGGAAGGGGAAGGTCTGCTCGAGGCCTCAGTGCCTTAGCTAAGCGAGTCAGCCATCAGGTATGTACGCCGCCACGAGACATTCAGGAGGAAGCTGATATGATTTTATAAAAAAGTTTGATAGATAGTATGAGGCTGGAATCTACAAGCTAGGAAGAAAAAAGAAAAAAGACAAGCGTAAAGAGGGTGGCTTTGGTATTGTTGGAATTGCCATGTCTGGTGAAAATTTGAAAGTGTAGGGTGACCTTTTCCATTACATTTTTGCTATTAAATGCTTGTAGATTTTTATTTTAATTAGATTTTGTTCTTTCCGTCACGCTCTCCCCTTTCTCTGTTCAACTTCTATTATTATCGTATATTGTAGATAGGTGCATCTAGACTCGCTCTCCCGGCGTAACCATAGAGGGAAAGAACAGTGGAGCGAATCAATACTTGTCACATACTAATGCAAATCGAACAATGAAGCCAAGGGACTCCGGGTGTGTAATATCGCTCCCGCTACCTTACAAGCCCATCGGTCCATGATGCCGAGTCAGTCACCCTGGAAGGTAATACAAGATATGTCATTACATCACGATTCCTGTCTTGTGTCTGGTCAATAATATTGAGCCTGGCGTGAGGCTCCCACCGCGTCTCGATCGCCCTGCAGGAAGTCCCTGGCAGGAGCCTTCGACGTGGCACAGAGGCTCTGGTATTGGAACGAGAGTAAAAACAAATAATAACATTTCTGTGAAAAAAATTTCTTTAGCTGTTTATTAACTATTTTATAGAATATGTTTACAAATAAATCACTTATCCCTACATTTTATTCTTACTAAGTATCTGTTTTCTACTGTCAGAAGGGAACCTGTCACCTACATTTTGCACAATACCAGCTAGATGACAGGTTCCACAGATTAACGAACTGACACCCTTCTTTAAAAAGCTAAAAAATTTCCCTTCAGATGTTCATATATTAAACTTTATAATTGTAAAGGTATGCCAGGAAATCTTATACGCAAGATGGTGCGTGGCCTCCTTGGACTGAATCCAGCACTCCTCTTTATTCTTTCTCGCTGCAGCAGTAATGTCTGTGGACCAGGGTGACGACATTCAATTACAAGGGTCCTTTAGGCTCCTAACATTACCAACTGACACCAAGCATGATTCTTATTAAATCACAGGGCACACTGTGATTTTTTATGTGGTCAGATATATACTGTTTGCGTAATGTTAAGAAACTAAAGGACCTGTGATGATGCCAACCCTGGTTCAGACTACATTAGGCACTCATCAACTCGCTTATAGATCTCTATATACCAGCAGTTATAGCTCTGATTTTATAGGGAGAAAAACATTTTTAGTTAAAAGAAGGGGTCAGATTTTACTAGGGCTTTATATGACATCGTCACTAGACTAATTTGGTACCATTCATATCTATAAATTAAGAATTGTTGGCCGATTTTTTGTCACAATGGCCTTCAGGTCTGACATTATAAAACCTATTAAAGGGGTTTATACCAATCTCCATTGGTGAGAAGAGGGGCCGCAGTTCTCACAAAAAAAAAAAATTGTAAGGTTACATGTTGTTATGCTGCTCCATTCAGACCTGGCAAGGAAGAATGGAGCAGACTTTGTAGAACACCTGTAAGGCAATAGCATGAGGGGCTCTGGTAAATGCCCCCAGGACACTCAGGAGGAGCAGCATGATAACAAGGATTTAGCACAGTCACTGGGTCTATAAGTAAGTGTCCCTGGTTTATCATGATGGGTTTCCTTTAAGGATTGCTGCAATAGACCAGGGCTAGGATGACAGGTAGGCAAGGGTAAGTGATTATTTTGGGCACCTCCCTCCTGCCCAAATTGGGGATCTGCTTTGGACTTAAATTTAAAACGTAAGAATATATGTGTGTCTTAAGATCCAAATCCATTGATTACTGGACACACCCGAAGCGTAATGGTACAATTGCCCGAGCCCCCAAACTTTGCGTCTAAGAAATTGCCCTCTGTGAGAAGCGCGGGGCGGTGGGAAAACAGAGAGGTGAGGGTTGCTGTGCTATATTAATGGGTCTGCACCTGGAGTTGCTGGTACATATGAGGGTTCGGATATGAGGGTATCTGGCTATATTAATGAGGGTTGCTGTGCTACATAAATGAGGGTTGCTGTGCTACATTGATGAGGGTTGCTGGTGCTACATTAATGAGGGTTGCCTGTGCTACATTAGTGAGGGTTGCTGGCTGATATTAATGAGGGTTGCTGTGCTATATAATGAGGGTTGCTGTGCTACATTAATGAGGGTTGCTGTGCACTACGATCTGTATAACATTAATGAGGGTTGCTGTTCTACATTATTAGGGTTGCTGTGCTATATGAGGTTCTTCATTTAATGAGGGTTTGCCTGTGCTATAATTAGAGGGTTGCTGTCTATATGAGTTGCTGTGATATTAATGAAGGGTTGCTGTGACTTAGTTAATGAGGGTTGTGTCTTAATTATGAGGGTTGCTGTGTCTACTTCATAGATGGGTTCTGTCAGGCTTAATGACGGTGTGCATGTGCTATCTTAATTAGTGTTGATGTGCTACTTAATGAGGGTTGCTGTTGATGCTGTTGACATTAATGGCTATGTGATACATCAGAGGTGTTGTTGTGCTAATTGGTCGGTAATGTAATGAGTGTGTTGCTACATAGTTTGTGCTATATTAATGAGGTTGCTGGCTACATTAATGAAGGGTTGCTGTGCTACATTAATGAGGGTTGCTGTGCTATATTAATGAGGGTTGCTGTGTTACATTAATGAGTGTTGTTGGCTACATTATTGTATTGTATGTAGGGTGTTGCTTGACATTAATGAAGGGTTGCTGTGACTACATTAATGGTTGGTTACAACTGGCTGTGCTATATTAATGAGGTTGCTGTTCTATATTAATGAGGTGTTTGCTTGTGCTATATTAATGAGGGTTTGCTGTGGCTACATTAATTGACGTGCTTATAGAGCTGTGCGCTATATTAATGAGGGTTGGTGTGCTATTTAAGAGGGTTGATGTGCTATATTAATGAGGGTTGTGGGCTTATGAGGTTTGCTGCTACATTATGAGGGTTGCTCTGACATCTAAGATCCTTTACCCACAAACATTAGCACATTCTACCCCATGTATGTATCTCATCACAGAAGCCTCCATGGACTTCTACTTCTATTCATCCTCCATAGAGGCTGCTGTGATTTCATGTGATCAGATACACACATGGGGTAGACATTGCAAATGTTACATGATAAGTGTTCACTAAATTGATTGCAGTTACATAGTTATATGTGGGGTATATTCTTTGAGGTATACACCTATATATGCAATATAGAGGCTGCGGGTATATATTTTTGGGTGTGCTATATATTTACGGTAGTATAACTAGCAGAATGATTTTCATGGGGTAGGCGCATTTGTTCTCCCTGGAAACCAGCTTGAAATGTTTGCACCCAACCCTGATTCCGCTGCCTTTTTTTGCTGTGTGATTTACATAGGGCGGAGGACATTTTTGCCCGTCTGTGGGGAGCACCAAGATGCCCCCATCCTGACCTGCAATAGACATCCATAATCCCAGCAATCCAGGAATGCCATTATTGCGGCTCGGTAGATGCTTCTCGGCTTCTGTGTTTCTGTCCTGCTATGTACTAGTCACGAAAATTCCATTCCTAGAGGAGTCGGAGTCAGAGATATTCCGGATTGTTGTGATAGCCGGTAATTAATCGAATCTTGTTTCACATTCATTTAATTTGCCCCTGAAGCAAAAAAAATAAGATAAGAGTCCTATGTGACGGAGCGGAGCCGGAACGGGGAGGGGGCGGAGGGCTGATGGTTTTATAACTAATGCTCATATAAATTCCAATACAGTCACTAGTAATCACAAACAAGGGAGAAGGTCCAGATTCGGCCGTGATACAGACTCACACCTTGTGGCAAGTGAGTGATTGCCCCCAAGCTGGGAGTCTGGGGAGTTCTAGTGCCAGGTGTGCTGTCACTCTATAGGCCCTTGCATAATGGAGGAGATGGCTGTGACGGGTTTGGACAGCGCATTTGAACTGTCTCCAGTTCTAAACAGTAGCTTCACACGCAATCAGTCCGGGATCCGAGCTGAGAGCCAAGTGTGATGACTTATAGAAACTCATTATAATGCAGGAGGGCGAGATGTATGTCACAACAGATCTGTCATCAGAACTGGGGTAAAACATCAGCACATCCAGATCCTTTCTCTCCACGGGATTGCAGAAGTGGGTTTTCAGCTAGAAAGTCAGAAAACAACTTCTTCTTACCTGACATTGATGTAGAGACTAATTGATACATTATATTTATAAAGGGATTCTACAGTGAGACAGCAGAAGAGAAAAAATATATTAATACTCCCTATTAATAATACGATTGCCCACTCCCACAGATATTAATTAATCTAGCTATGCAGGAATATAATATAAAACCTACTCCCCATTAATATACTCTGGCCCCTATGTACAGTATGCAAACATCCTCTATGTAAGATAACTATATATACTGCCCCCCCTTCTATGTACAGAATATAAACTACTATAAATACTGCCCCAGTACAGATATATTATATAGCCCCTACAGGAAATATAACTATATCAATACATGCCTGCCCCTGACAATACTAATACTGCCCCTATGTACAGAATTACATATAGATACGCCCTATGGAAAATAACTACTATAACATACTGCCCTATGACAAAATATAACTACTATAATACTGCCCCTATGTACAAGAATATAACTGACTATGAAATATAACTACATAATACGCCCCCTATACAAGAATATAACTACTATAAACTGCCCCCTATGTACAGAATATACTACATAATCGCCATCTAGTCAAGATATAACTACTATAATAATGCCCTATTAAGATATAACTACCTATACTGCCCTATGACAGAATATAACTACTATAATACTGCCCCCTATGTACAAAGAATATAACTACTATCATATATAGCCTCCGCACCCTATGTCAAGAATATAACTACATATGCCCCCTATTACAGATAAACTACATAATACTGCCCCCTATGTACAAAGAATATAACTGCTATAATACTGCCCCCTATGTACAAGAAATAACATAACTACAAATACTGCCCCCCCTATGTACAAGAATAACTCTATAATACTGCCCCTATGTACAAGAATATAACTACTATAATACTGCCCCCTAGTACAGGAATATAACTACTCATATACTGCCCCCTATGACAAAATATAACTACTATAAACTGCCCCCCTAGTACAAGAATCTACTACTATAATATCCCCTATTACATGCAATATAACTACATAATACTACTGCCCTATGACAGGAATATAACTACTATATACTGCCCCTATGTACAAGAATATAACTACTATAATACTGCCCTCTATGTACAAGAATAACTGCTATAATACTGCCCCTATGTACAAGGAATATAACTAATAACACTATAATGCCCCCTATGTACAAGAATAAATAATATATCTGCCCCCTTATTACAAGATATAGCTACTAATACCTGCCCCTATGTACAAGAATATAACTACTATAATACGCCCCCTATGTTACAAGAATATAACTACTATAATGCCCTCCCTTGTACAAGAATATAACTACTATAATACTGCCCCCTATGTACAAGAATATAACTACTATAATACTGCCCCCTATGTCAAGAATATAACTACTATAATACTGCCCCCTATGTCAGAGAATATAACTACTATATACTTGCCCCTATGTACAGGAAATATACCTACTATAATCTGCCTATGTAAAGAATATCACTACAATAATATACCACCCCCCCGATGTACAAGAATATACTACTATAATACTGCCCCCGTGTTAGTACAGAATATAACTACTATAATACTGCCCTCTATGTACAAGTATAACTACTATAATACTGCCCTATGTACAGAGAATATATAACTACTATAGAATACTGTCCCCTATGTACAAGATAATATACTACTATAATACTGCCCCCCTATGTACAGAATATAACTACTATAATACTGCCCCCTATGTCAAGATATAACTACTATAATACTTGCCCCCTATGTACAAGAATATAACACTATAATACTGCCCCTCTATGTACACGAATATAACTCTATAACTGCCCCCTATGTACAGGAATATAACTACTATAATACTGCCCACTATATGTAAGCAAGGTATAAACTACTATAATACTGCCCCTATGTAACAGGAATATAACTACTATAATACTGCCCCTATGTACAGAGATATACCTCATAATACTCCCCTATATGTACAAGAATATAACTACATAATACTGCCCCCTATGTAACAAATATACTACTATAATACTGCCCTCATGTACAAGGAATTAACTCTAAATAACTGCCCCTATGTACAAGAAATAACTACTATATACTGCCCCCTATGTACAAGAATCTAAACTACTTATTACTGCCCCTATGTACAGGAATATAAACTACTATAATACTAGCCCATATGTACAAGATATAATACTATAATACTGCCCCCTATGTACAGAATCTAACACTATATACTGCCCCTATGTACAAGAATAACTACTATAATACTGCCGCCCTATGTACAGGAATATAACTACTATAATACTGCCCCTATGTACAAGAAAATAACTACTATATACTGCCCCTGATACAAGAATAAACTACTATACTACTGACTCAGAATACTCTGAGTACTGGCCTATGTACAGGATATAACTACTATATAATACTGCCCCCTATTAAAGAAATACTATAAATTCGCCCATGTACGAATATAACTACTATAATACTGCCCCTATGTACCAGAATATAACTACTATAATACTGCCCCTATGTACAGGAATATAACTACTATACATACTGCCCCTATGTACAGAGATAACTACTATAATACTGGCCCCTATGTACAGGATATATAACTAACTATATAGCCCCTATGTACAAGAATATAACTACTATTACTGCCCCCTATGTACAGGAATCTAACTACTATAATATTACTGCCCCCCTATGTACAGAATAACTACTATATACTGCCCCCTATACAGGATATAACTACTATAATACTGCCCCCCTATGTACAGGAATAATTAACTACTATAATACTGCCGCCCCTATGTTTTTACAGAATATAACTTACTAATAATTACTGCCCCCTATGTACAAGAATATAAACTCTATAATACTGCCCCTATGTACAGAATATACTACATATATACTGCCCCCTATGTAAAGAATAAACTACTATAATACTGCCCCCTCATTGTACAGGAATAACTACTATCATAAAGCTGCCCCTATGTACAGGAATATAACTACTATATACTATCTGCCCCCTGTACAAGGAATATAACTACTATAATGCCCCCTATGTACAAGATATAACTACTATACTACTGCCCCCTAGGTACAAGAATATAACTACTATACATGCCTGCCCTATGTACAGGAATATAACTAACCTATAATAAACTGCCCCCTATGTACAATAATCTACTACTATATACTGCCCTCTATGTAAACAAGAATAAACTACTATAATACTGCCCCTAGAAAGAATACTACTCTAATATGCCCCTATGTACAAGAATAACTACTATAACTGCCCCTATTACAAGAATATAAACTACTATAATACTGCCCCCTATGTACAGGAATATAACTACTAATGCTGCCCTATGTACAAGATATAACTACTATAATACTGCCCCCTATGTACAGGAATATAAACTACTATAATACTGCCCCCTATGTACAAGACTATAACTACTACACACTGCCCCCTATGTACAAGAATATAACTACTAAATACTGCCTGCTATGTACAGGAATTAACTAACATATACGCCCCCATACAGAATAAACTACTATAATACTTGCCCTCTATGTACAAGAATATACACTACTATAATTACTGCCCCTAGTACAGAGACTATACACTCTACTACATACTGCCCCCCTAGTACAAGAATATAAACTAACTACTATAATACTGCCACCTATGTACAGGAATATAACTACTATAATACTGCCTGCTATGTACAGGAATATAACCATATACTGACTATGTCAAGAATATAAACTACTATAATACTATGCCCTCTAGTACAAGAATATAACTACTATAATCGCTCCTATGTTACAGAGAATAAACTACTATATACTGCTCTGCCACCTATGTATAGAATATAACTACTATATACTGCCTGCTATGTACAGGAATATAAATACTATAATACTGGCCCCTATGTACAAGAAATATAACTACTATAATACTGCCTGTATGTACAGGAATATAACTACTATAATACTACCCCCTATGTACAAGAATATAATACTATAACTGTCCCTATGTACAAGAATATAACTACTATAATACTGCTGCTATGTACAGGAATATAACTACTATAATACTGCCCCCTAGTGTACAAGAATAACTACTATAATACTGCCCTCTATGTACAAGAATATAACTACTATAATACTGCTCCTATTTACAATAATATAAAACTATAATACTTAATACTGCCACCTTGTACAGGATATAACTATACTAAATACTGCCTCATGTACAGAATATAACTACTATAATACTGCCCCCTTGTACAAGAATATAACTACTATAATACTGCCTGCTATGTACAGGAATAAACTACTATAATACTATAGCCCCTTGTACAAGAATATAACTACTAATACTGCCTGCTATGTACAGGAAATAACACTATAATACTGCCCCCTATGTACAAGAATTAACTACTTATCCTACTGATATACTTACTGCTGATATGCCTATACATAACATACTATAATATGCCTGCCTCTAGGTTACAGGAATATAAACATCTATAATACTGCCCCCTATGTACAAGAATAACTACATATATCTGCCCCCTATGTACAAGAATATACACTACTATAATACTTACTGCCCCTATGTTACAGGAATATAATACTATAATCTGCCCCCTATGTACAGGAATATAACTCTATATACTGCCCCCTATGTAAAAGTATATACTACTATAATACTGCCTCTATGTACAGAAGATAACTACTATAATACGCTCCCTATGTACAGGTTATATAACTACTATAAACTAATCTCCTACTGCTGCCGCCCCTATGTCAGGAATATAACACTATAATACTGTCCCTAATGTACAAGGAATATACTACTATAATACTGCCCCCTATGTAAAGATTAACTACTTAATACGCCCCCATTACGGAATATACCTACTATAATACTGTCCCCAATGTACAGGATATAACTACTATAATACGCCCCAAGTACAGGAATATAACTGCCTAATACGCCCCCTATGTACAGGGATATACTACTATAATACTGCTCCCATGTACAGAATATAACTACTATAATACTGCCCCCCTATTACGATATAACCTACGATAGCTGCCCCTATGTACAGGAATATAAACTACTATAATACTCCCTCTATGTACAAGAATATAACTACTATAATACTATACTGTCCCCTATGTACAGGAATATAACTACTATAATACTGCCCTATGTACAGGAATATAACTACTATATAATATAAACTGCCCCTATGTACCAGATAAATACTTATAATACTGCCCCCCTATGTACCAAAATATAACTACTATAATATGCCCCTATGTCAGAATATAACTACATAATACTGCCCCCTATGTACAGAATATAACTACTATAATACGCCCCTGTACACGAATATAACTACTAAATACTGCCCCCCTATGTAACAAGAATATACTACTATAATACTGCCCCCTATGTACAAGAATATAACTACTATATACTACTGCCCACCTATGACAAGAATATAACTACTATAATACCCTGCCCCCCATGTTACAAGAATATATAACTATAATCTGCCCCCTATGTACAAGAATATAACTACTATATACTGCCCCCTATCACAGGAATATAACTACTATAATACTGCCCCCCTATGTACAGAATAAACTACATAATGTTCCCATAGTCGGTGGTCTCTATGACTGTCGTCTGGGTCTCGCTTGGTGGTGCGCTAACAATTTAATTTGGCGGCAAAAGTAATGGAACAATTTGACACAAGATGCGCAGATTCTGGTATGAATTCAATTGAATTCTGCTCATCTCCAGCTTCAGCCATTTATCCGCAGACACATTGTCAGTGTCAGGAATGAGCCGGGGTCCCTTGTGGCCGCTGTAATCATTGTCTGAGATGTCAGGCAGAGGACAATTTGTCTCCTCTCCCCGTGCAGGTGGTGCTGCTGGGTCAGCACCGGGGACAGCTCCTTGCAGTACAGGGCTCAGGCAGGTCCTCACACACGATACTAACATAGAATATTTACAAATAAAATGTATTTAATCTCTCTGCAAAGTGATAAACAGCACAGAGAAAGGAGATGCAGCTAAAGAACTAAAGGATTACACACATGGATGGTATGGAATATGTTTAATATTAAGATAAGAGAATATTATGATGAATTTAATATTCAGTTTTCAGTATAAAGTTTATAACATGCTGCCTGAAGATAGGACACTATGTGCTATCTGCTCAGCTCCTCCTGCTCTATAACATGCTGCCTGCAGATAGGACACTATGTACAATCTGCTCACCTCCCCCTGCTCTATAACATGCTGCCTGCAGATAGGACACTATGTACAATCTGCTCAGCTCCTCCTGCTCTATAACATGCTGCCTGCAGATAGGACACATTTGCTATCTGCTCAGCTCCTCGCTCTATACATGTGCTGCTGCAATAGGACACTATGTACAATTGCTCAGTCTCCTCCTGCTATATAACTGCTGCCTGCAGATGGGACACTATGTACAATCTGCTCAGCTCCTGCTCTATAACATGCTGCCTGCAGATAGGACACTATGTGCTATCTGCTCAGCTCCTCCTGCTCTATATCATGCTGCTGCAGATAGGACACTATGTACAATCTGCTCAGTCTCCTCCTCTCTATAACATGCTGCTGCAGATAGAACACTATGTACAATCGTGCTCAGCTACCCTGCTTTATACATGCTGCCTGCAGATAGGACACATGTACAATCGCTCAGCTCATCCTTTTCTATAACATGCTGCCTGCAGATAGGACACTATGTACAATCTGCTCAGCTCCTCCTGCTCTATAACAGCTGTCTGCAGATAGGACATATGTACAATCTGCTCAGCTCCTCCTGCTCTATAACATGCTGCCTGCAGATAGGACACTATGTACAATCTGCTCAGCTCCTCTGCTCTATAATATGCTGCCTGCAGATAGGACAATTTGACAATGTGCTCAGCTCCCACGCTGTATAAATGAGGCTACAGACAGGATGCTATGTAGAATCTCCACAGCTCCTCCTGCTCTATATTATGCTACCACCCTGCAGAACACTATGTAATGAGTTGTATCAGTACAGTGAAGTTCAGCTTCTCGCCTGGTCCGTCCTTTCTCTTGGTCTCTTGTTGCGGATTGAACTGTAATAAACAATGCAATTTAATTTACTAGAAGATAAAGGAAGTCATTATATTTTGCGGCGTGGGTCTGCACCTATGTAAAATTCCGGCATTGGCGCCAGCACGGGGGCGGTTGAAGAGGTTAAATCAGAAGTTCAGATTTTATATTATAGTTGTGTTTGGATGATGAATATGATGAGAATTCGGCTCGCAGTACTCATTAACCTTTCCCTTAATGAATAACAAAATAACGAATTCTCAAACATATTCGGCGGAATCTTCCATAAAGAGACGCCCTGTGGGTCTCAACAGAAAGTTCCACTTTCCCTTCTCCCCTCCCCCCACATCACATCCGGAAAATCCGGCCTGGAAGGCGCAGTCACGGCTGAACACGGGAGGCTCCTCCTCCGAATCTCTGGCTGATACTTTGTTGCCATTAGTTTGTCAATGAACAAAAAAATAAGTAGTGTTTAACGGACACGAAACGAAAACGCAAAATTTGGCTTGTTCCAAACTGTGCAGGTCCAGGTCCCTGTTGGATCACCCCCCCCCCCAAAACAGTTATGCCTTGTCGTTGCTGGTGCTGTCGGACGTTAACTCTCTAATGTTGGTAACAAAGTCGCCAGGGCGCAGGGCACCGCCATTTTAGAGAGCAGCGTGCAGTTATTTGGCTCTGCTGACATCAAACGCAGGTGATACTGGTGGGGGTTCAGGTCTGGGTTCGGTACCTGAACATTTTTATTTTTTACAATAGTATGAGATACATTATATTATAATAGTAATGGTGAGGAAAGTAATAAGTTCTCTCTACATTGATAAACGGCTCATTAATGATGGTCTAATGTTATGCAGGTTTATTGTGCAGGCAGCCTGTTATAGAGCAGGAGGAGCAGAGCAGATTGTACATAGTGTCCTATCTGCAGGCAGCATGTTATAGAGCATGAGGAGCTGAGCAGATTGTACATGTGTCCTATCTGCAGGCAGATGTTATAGAGCAGTAGGAGCAGCAGATGTACATAGTGTCCTATCTGCAGGCAGCATGTTATAGAGCAGGAGGAGCTGAGCAGATTATACATAGTGTCCTATCTGCAGGCAGCATGTTATAGAGCAGTAGGAGCAGAGCAGATTGTACACAGTGTCCTATCTGCAGGCAGCAGTTATAGAGCAGAGGAGCAGAGCAGATTGTACATAGTGTCCTATCTGCAGGTAGCCTGTTTATAGAGCAGGAGGAGCAGAGCAGATGTACATAGTGTCCTATCTGCAGGCAGCATGTTATAGAGCAGGAGGAGCTTAGCAATATTGTACATGGTGTCCTATCTGCAGGCAGCATGTTACTAGAGCAGGAGAGCAGAGCAGATTGTACATAGTGTCCTATCTGCAGGTAGCTGTTATAGAGCAGGAGGAGCAGAGCAGATTGTACATAGTGTCCTATCTGCAGGCAGCATGTTATAGAGCAGGAAGGTGCTGAGCAGATTGTACATGTTCCTCATCTGCAGGCAGAATGTTATAGAGCACGAGGAGCTGAGAAGATTGTACATAGTGTCCTATCTGCAGGAAGCATGTTATAGAGCAGGAGGACTGAGCACATCGTACATAGTATCCTCTCTGCGGGCAGCATGTTAGAGTAGGAGGAGCTGAGCGATTGCACATAGGGGGTAATTCACTAAGGCCCGAATCGCTTTTTTTCATCGGGTTACCCTAATGTTTCCGATTTATGCAGTATTTCCCCGAGTTTTTGGCACACGCGACAGAAATCGGGGGTGTGGCCATCGGAAAACCTGACGGATTTGTAAAAAACGCGGATCACTCAAAATGTAATTGAAGATAATGAGATCATGTGACTTGGGGCTGGATTCCTCTTGCTGTAGTGAGTACAGTAGATCCAGACCCTCAGTCACAGCGCCTTGTCCTGAGCTGCCATATACAACATGTCCTCTCTATACACTCAAATAGAGTGCAACAGTGACTGAGGGGGCTAGACTCTTCCGTACACAGCCTCCATTACATGCCTCAATAACTAATAATGGTCAAATATTTATTATTATTAGTAGTATAGTAGTATCAGCATTATTATTATTTATAATAATAATGATAAAATAATATAATATAATATTACTAATATTATAATAGTAGCAATAAATAATACTACCCATCAGCCATTACACAACAACCTTGGTTTTTTCCACCCAAAGTCTCTATTAGTGTCAGAAAAGCAATTAAAACAGCTAATTAGCAAATAATATATGCAAATGCTCTTAAATGGTTACAGAGCTCGGCTGATTATTCCTCTTGAAATACCATCCTGCCGGGCGTCCCCCCCCCCCCCCCCCCCCCCGGGCCCCGCCGAGCAGATGTGACAAGTAGAATGAGCTGCTCGCGGCCGCTGGACTGACGCGCGGTGACATTATTTATCCGAGAGCCGGAAATCATCAGGAGTTTATAGAAGGACGGAATCAATCAGGCGGGAGATTCCGAGTGTCTCTTATAAGAAGAGGGGGCTGCAGGGGGAGAAAGGGTTAATGCAACTCTAAAGGGGTCGTCCACTTTCAGCAAATAATTGATATTGTCTGTGTAAGAAAAAGTTATACAATTTTACAATATACTTTCTGTATCATTCCTCATTCTTTTCTAGATCTCTGCTTGCTGTCATTCTATAGGAAGCTTCTATGTTTACTTCCAGTGAATAGAAATCTATGTTCATGGTGATGGACAGGTGCGTGCATGAGTTGTTTATTACCAAAGAGAGTATCAAAGGCGTATGATACAAATGGCTCGTGCACCTGTGTGACATCACATGACCAGGGATATACGCCGTGCACCTGTGTGACATCACATGTTGAGGGATATAACGAGCCGTTGCACCTGTACTTCACTGACCAGGGATATATGAGCCGTGCACCTGTGTGACATCACATGACCAGGGATATAACGAGCCGTGCACCTGTGTAACTTCACATGACCAGGCATATAACGAGCCTCCTGACTGTAACTTCACATGACCAGGCATATAACGAGCCATGAACCTGTGTGAACTCACATGACAGGGATATAACGAGCCTGCACCTGTGTGACATCACATGACCAGGCGATATACAGCCGTCACATGGTGACATCACATGACCAGGGGTTAACGAGCCGTGCACTGTGTGACATCAACATGACCAGGGGTATAACGAGCCGTGCACCTGTGTGACATCACATGACCAGGGATATAACGAGCCGTGCACCTGTGTGACATCACATGACAGGGATATAATGAGCCATGACCTGTGTGACTCACATGACCGGGGATTAACGAGCCGTGACCTGTGTGACATCACATGACCAGGGATATAACGAGCTGTGCACCTGTGTGACATCACATGACCAGGATATAACGGCGTGCACCTGTGGACATCAATGACCAGGGATATAACGAGCCATGCACCTGTGTGACATCACATGACCAGGATATAACGAGCGTGCACCTGTGTGACATCACATGACCAGGGATATAATGAGCCATGCACCTGTGTAACATCACATGACCAGAGAGATAATGATCCGTGCACCTGTGTGACATCACATGACCAGAGATATAATGAGCCGTGCACCTGTGTGACCTCACATGACCGGGGATATAACGATCCGTGCAACTGTGTGACATTACATGACCAGGGATATAACGATCCGTGCACCTGTGTGACATCACATGACCAGGGATATAACGAGCCGTGCACCTGTGTGACAACACATGACGGGGACTGATTTCTATCCACAGGAAGTAAACATAGAAGCTTCCTATGGAATGGCCAGTGCCAGATCCATCCAGGAGGCTCCGGCTTCTTGATGATTCCCTGCAGGCACAAGCTATAGGCAGGGAGCAGGTATAGGGCAGGAATGCCCCACACCAAATCACTGCATTACCTGACACTGCCCCCTCCTGACCAGCTGCAAGTGAGTCCCTGGGAGGGGCAGCTGCACCCTGTGTCTTGTCATGCATCTTCCTCTTCCCCCCTCCCTCCCTGCTAATCATTACAAATAACAGGAAGTGGGGAGGAGCTGGATGAGAGGAGACTGGAGACACAACCCACACAGGCTGCAGCTTTCTTTCTCCCTCAAGGACTCATCACAAGCTGCTGGCAGGGAGCCATTACTAGCATATACAGCATATACATATATTACTAGTGTGCACCAAAATTCTGCAGCATGAACATAGTGCCCCACAAAAATGGTGCAGACTTCCTGAGCAGCGCAGGGGCGCCAGATTCATAAGACTGCCGGTCAGTATTCAGTAATCTGGCGCCCCTGCACTCTCCATGGGCAACTGCACCCTGTACACACTGCACTGGTTTAATAAATGTCGGACGTAGAGCAGCAGGTCACAAAACTGGCGCGGAGGACTTAATAAATACAAGTACAAGGAGGCTGCACGTTCTTTTCAGTATAAAGTCAGACAGAAAACTGGTGCAAACACTTTAGTAAATCGTTGATATGATGCCCCCCCCCCCCGGTGTAGGTGTCTGTATGTAGGGGGGCGCAGGATCTGATGCAGTTTATCTCTGGGATGGAGAAGCCCTGTGAATCGTCGGCAGTGTAATGGGTAATTATCCGCCATGAGTCAGCCTGTTCCCACGTGGTTGCCATGGTTACGGGCTATGCTGCAGGTGAGGATTTTCGGCGTTCGTGCGCTTTGCAACTATTCGCAGTAATAAAGTGCAATAAAGCCGAGCTCTAGCGGACACAGCACCCGCAGAACATATTACAGGACTCGCAATATGGCGCCAACTGGCCGGACACTGGTGACCTCTGTTTACTCTTCATCAACGCTGCTGCACTGCAGACAACCTGAACCTGCCCAAACGTTTATTCTCTACAAATAAAAATCTCCTCCAAAGTCAGACAAATTGACTCATCTCATAAGATGAGTCAAGTTTAGCGATTGGCAGGGTTAATGTCACTACAGAAGCCCCTATATTCTGTTCTGTAGCACCCAGAAACATGCTGTTGGTGTCATTTAAAGATAAGTCACAAAAGATAAGGATCTTAACTTCAGTTCACATCAAGGTTGTTCTGTGATCTATAGAACCAGAGATACAGGCGGCTAAATAAATAGTTGGAAATAAAGCTGTAGATACATTCCCACCTATTTTTTAACTGCCTGTATTCCAGTTCTGTAGATCACGGAACCATAAGCCTGGTGTGATCTGAAAGATGAAATTCTTATTTTTCATATAAACCAAAAGTAATTCAGGAGCCCCTATCTTCCGTTCTATAGCACCCAGAAACATGCATTTCAGGTCAGATGATAAATAGGAATCTCTCTTTCAGAAAACACCAGGCTTATGGTTCTGTGATCTACAGAACTGGACATATAGGCAGGGACTGATCTTATCTACAGCTTGTATGTCCGCTATGTTTTTAGCTGCCTGTATCTCTGGTACTATACATCGCAGAACAACCTGAAAGATGAGATCCTTATCTTTATTGACACCAGCAACATGTTTCTACGTGCTATGAACAGAAGATAGGGGCTTTCGAAATGACATATGGTCATATGAAAATAAGAATCTCATCTTCTCAGATCCCATCAGGCTTATAGTTCCATGATTTACAGAACTGGACATACAGGCAGTTATAATTGGAAGAATCTGGCTCTTTATCTACACCTTGTATTTCCAACTGTTTTTAGCTGCCTGTATCTCTGTCCTATAGATCGCAGACCAACCTTGATGTATTTAAAGATGAGATCCTTATCTTTAATATGACACCAGCAACACATTTCTAGGTGCATTAGAACAGAAGATAGGGGCTTCTGAAATGGCACTACTCCATGATCTATAGACATGGACATACAGTCAGTTAAAAAATAGGCAGGGACTTGATCTTTATCTACAGCTTGTATTTCCAACTGAGTTTTTAGCTGTATTTATCTCTGGTACTATAGATTGCCAAACAACCTTGAAGTAAACTGAAGATGAGATCCTTATCTTTAATATGACACCAGCAACATGTTTCTAGGTGCTATAGAACAGAAGATAGAGCTTTCGAAAATTACACATGGGTCATATAAAAATAGAATCTCATCTTTCAGATCCCATCAGGATCATGTTTATATGTGCTACCGAATGGACATCAGGCAGTTAAAAAAACAGGTGGAAACTGTATAAAGATGAGATCCTTATCTTTAATATGACACCAGCAACATGTTTCTAGGTGCTATAGAACAGAAGATAGAGCTTTCGAAATTACACATGGGTCATATAAAATATAAGAATCTCATCTTTCAGATCCCATCAGGATCATGTTTATATGTGCTACAGAATGGACATACAGGCAGTTAAACACATAGTTCAAAATGCAGGATACAGATAGAGATCCAGTTTCCACCTGTTTTTTTTAACTGCCTGTATGTCCATTCTGTAGCACATATAAACATGATCCTGATGGGATCTGAAAGATGAGATTCTTATATTTTATATGACCCATGTGTAATTTCGAAAGCTCTATCTTCTGTTCTATAGCACCTAGAAACATGTTGCTGGTGTCATATTAAAGATAAGGATCTCATCTTTCAGTTTACTTCAAGGTTGTTTGGCAATCTATAGTACCAGAGATAAATACAGCTAAAAACTCAGTTGGAAATACAAGCTGTAGATAAAGATCAAGTCCCTGCCTATTTTTTAACTGACTGTATGTCCATGTCTATAGATCATGGAGTAGTGCCATTTCAGAAGCCCCTATCTTCTGTTCTATAGCACCTAGAAATGTGTTGCTGGTGTCATATTAAAGATAAGGATCTCATCTTTCAAATTACATCAAGGTTGGTCTGCGATCTATAGGACCAGAGATACAGGCAGCTAAAAACAGTTGGAAATACAAGGTGTAGATAAAGAGCCAGATTCTTCCTAATTTATAACTGCCTGTATGTCCAGTTCTGTAAATCATGGAACTATAAGCCTGATGGGATCTGAAAGATGAGATTCTTATTTTTCATATGACCCATATGTCATTTCGAAAGCCCCTATCTTCTGTTCCATAGCACGTAGAAACATGTTGCTGGTGTCATATTAAAGATAAGGATCTCATCTTTCAGGTTGTTCTGCGATGTATAGTACCAGAGATACAGGCAGCTAAAAACATAGCTGGACATACAAGCTGTAGATAAAGATCCAGTCCCTGCCTATATGTCCAGTTCTGTAGATCACAGAACCATAAGCCTGGTGTTTTCTGAAAGAGGAGATTCCTATTTATCATCTGACCTGAAATGCATGTTTCTGGGTGCTATAGAACGGAAGATAGGGGCTCCTGAAATTACTTTTGGTTTATATGAAAAATAAGAATCTCATCTTTCAGATCACACCAGGCTTATGGTTCCGTGATCTACAGAACTGGACATACAGGCAGTTAAAAAAATAGGTGGGAATGTATCTACAGCTTCTATTTCCAACTATTTATTTAGCCGCCTGTATCTCTGGTTCTATAGATCACAGAACAACCTTGATGTGAACTGAAAGTTAAGATCCTTATCTTTTGTGACTTATCTTTAATATGACACCAACAGCATGTTTCTGGGTGCTACAGAACAGAATATAGGGGCTTCTGTAGTGACATTAACCCTGCAATCGCTAAACTTGACTCATCTTATGTGAAGATGAGTCATATTTGTCTGACTTTGGAGGAGATTTTTATTTGTAGAGATAAACGTTTGGGCAGGTTCAGGTTGTCTGCAGTGCAGCAGCGTTGATGAAGAGTAACACAGAGGTCACCAGTGTCCGGCCAGTTGGCGCCATATTGCGAGTCCTGTAATATGTTCTGCGGGTGCTGTGTCCGCTAGAGCTCGGCTTTATTGCACTTTATTACTGCGAATAGTTGCAAAGCGCAGAACGCCGAAAATCCTCACCTGCAGCATAGCCCGTAACCATGGCAACCACGTGGGAACAGGCTGACTCATGGCGGATAATTACCCATTACACTGCCAGACGATTCACAGAGGCTTCTCCATCCAGATGGAGATCCTGCGCCCCCCTACATACAGACACCTACACCAAGGGGGGCATCATATCAACGATTTACTAAAGTGTTTGCACCAGTTTTCTGTCTGACTTTATACTGAAAAGAACGTGCAGCCTCCTTGTACTTGTATTTATTAAGTCTCCGCGCCAGTTTTGTGACTCTGCTGCTCTACGTCCGACATTTATTAAAACCAGTGCAGTGTGTACAGGGTGCAGTTGCCCATGGAGAGTGCAGGGGGCGCCAGATTACTGAATACTGACCGGCAGTCTTTATGAATCTGGCGCCCCCTGCGCTGCTCAGGAAGTCTGCACCATTTTTTGTGGGGCACTATGTTCATGCTGCAGAATTTTGGTGCACACTAGTAATATATGTATATGCTGTATATGCTAGTAAGTGGCTCCCTGCCAGCAGCTTGTGATGAGTCCTTGAGGGAGAAAGAAAGCTGCAGCCTGTGTGGGTTGTGTCTCAGTCTCCTCTCATCCAGCTCCCTCCCCACTTCCTGTTATTTGTAATGATTAGGCAGGGGAGGGAGGGGGAGAAGAGGAAGATGCATGACAAGACACAGGGTGCAGCTGCCCCTCCCAGGGACTCACTTGCAGCTGGTCAGGAGGGGGCAGTGTCAGGTAATGCAGTGATTTGGTGTGGGGCATTCCTGCCCTATACCTGCTCCCTGCCTATAGCTTGTGCCTGCAGGGAATCATCAAGAAGCCGGAGCCTCCTGGATGGATCTGGCACTGGCCATCCGAGGAAGCTTCTATGTTTACTTCCTGTGGATAGAAATCAGTCCCCGTCATGTGTTGTCACACAGGTGCACGGCTCGTTATATCCTGGTCATGTGATGTCACACAGGTGCACGATCGTTATATCCTGCGTCATGTATGTCACACAGTTGCACGGTCGTTATATCCCCGGTCATGTGAGGTCACACAGGTGCACGCTCATTATATCTCTGTCATGTGATGTCACACAGGTGCACGGATATTATCTCTCTGGTCATGTGAGTTACACAGGTGCATGGCTCATTATATCCCTGGTCATGTGATGTCACACAGGTGCACGCTCGTTATATCACTGGTCATGTGATGTCACACAGGTGCATGGCTCGTTATATCCCTGGTCATGTGATGTCCACATGTGCACGGCCGTTATATCCTGGTCATGTGATGTCACACAGGTGCACACTCGTTATAATCCCTGGTCATGTGATGTCACACGGTGCACGGCTCGTTATATCCCCGGTCATGTGAGTCACACAGGTGCATGGCTCATTATATCCCTGTCATGTGATGTCAACAGGTGCACGCTCGTTATAAATCCCTGGTCATGTGATGTCACACAGGTGCACGGCTCGTTATACCCCTGGTCATGTTGATGTCACACAGGTGCACGGCTCGTTATACCCCTGGTCATGTGAGTCACACATTGACACGGCTGTATTCGACCTGGTCATTGATGTCACACAGGTGCACGGTCGTTATATCCTGTCATGTGAGGTCACCAGGTTCATGGCTCGTTATATGCCTGGTCATGTGAAGTTACCAGGTCAGGGACCGCTCGTTATATGCCTGGTCATGTGAAGTTACACAGGTGCAACGGCTCGTTATATCCCTGCGTCATGTGATGTCACACAGGTGCACGGCTCATTATCCCTGGTCAGTGAAGTTACAAGGTGCACGGCTCGTTATATCCCTCAACATGTGATGTCACACAGGTGCAGGCGTTATATCCCTGGTCATGTGATGTCACACAGGTGCACGAGCCATTTGTATCATACGCCTTTGATACTCTCTTTGGTAATAAACAACTCATGCACGCACCTGTCCATCACCATGAACATAGATTTCTATTCACTGGAAGTAAACCATGAAGCTTCCTATAGAATGACAGCAAGCAGAGATCTAGAAAAAGATGAGGAATTGATACAGAAAGTATATTGTAAATTGTATAACTTTTCTTACACAGACAATATCAATTATTTGCTGAAAGTGGACGACCCCTTTAGAGTTGCATTAACCTTTCTCCCCTGCACCCCCTCTTCTTATAAGAGACACCTCGGAATCTCCTCGTCCTGATTGATCCGTCCTTCATAAACTCCTGATGATTTCCGGCTCTCGGATAAATAATGTCACCGCGCGTCAGTCCAGCGGCCGCGCAGCAGCTCATTCTACTTGTCACATCTGCTCGGCGGGGCCCGGGGGGGGGGGGGGGGGGGGACGCCCGGCAGGATGTATTTCAAGAGGAATAATCAGCCGAGCTCTGTAACCATTTAAGGCATTGCATATTATTGCTAATTTAGCTGTTTTAAATTGCTTTTCTGACACTAATAGAGACTTTGGGTGGAAAAAACCAAGGTTGTTGTGTAATGGCTGATGGGTAGATTATATTATTGCTACTATTATAATATTAGTAATATTATATTTATTATTTTAGCATTATTATTATAAATAATAATAATGCTGATACTACTATACTACTAATAATAATAAATATTTGACCATTATTAGTTATTGAGGCATGTAATGGAGCTGTGTACGGAAGAGTCTAGCCCCCTCAGTCACTGTTGCACTCTATTTGAGTGTTATAGAGAGGCACATGTTGTATATGGCAGCTCAGGACAAGGCGCTGTGACTGAGGGTCTGGATCTACTGTACTCACTACAGCAAGAGGAATCAGCCCCCCAAGTCACATGATCTAATTATCTTCAATTACATTTTGAGTGATCCGCGTTTTTTACAAATCCGTCAGGTTTTCCGATGGCACACCCCCGATTTCTGTCGCGTGTGCCAAAAACTCGGGGAAATACTGCATAAATCGGAAAATTAGGGTAACCCGATGAAAAAAACGATTCGGGACCTTAGTGAATTACCCCCTATGTGCAATCGCTCAGCTCCTCCTACTCTAACATGCTGCCCGCAGAGAGGATACTATGTACGATGTTGCTCAGTCCTCCTGTCTATAACATGCTTCCTGCAGATAGACACTATGTACAATCTTCTCAGCTCCTCGTGCTCTATAACATTCTGGCCTGCAGATGAGGAACTATGTACAATCTGCTCAGCACCTCCTGGCTCTATAAACATGCTGCCTGCAATAGGACCCTATGTACAATCTGCTCTGCTCCTCCTGCTCTATAACAGGCTACCTGCAGATAGGACACTATGTACAATCTGCTCTGCTCCTCCTGCTCTAGAACATGCTGCCTGCAGATAGGACACTCATGTACAATATTGCTAAGCTCTCCTGCTCTATAACTGCTGCCTGCAGATAGGACACTATGTACAATCTGCTCTGCTCCTCCTTGCTCTATAAACAGGCTACCTGCAGATAGGACACTATGTACAATCTGCTCTGCTCCTCTGCTCTATAACTGCTGCCTGCAGATAGGACACTGTGTACAATCTGCTCTGCTCCTCCTGCTCTATAACATGCTGCCTGCAGATAGGACACTATGTATAATCTGCTCAGCTCCTCCTGCTCTATAACATGCTGCCTGCAGATAGGACACTATGTACAATCTGCTCTGCTCCTACTGCTCTATAACATGCTGCCTGCAGATAGGACACTATGTACAATCTGCTCAGCTCCTCCTGCTCTATAACATGCTGCCTGCAGATAGGACACTATGTACAATCTGCTCAGCTCCTCCTGCTCTATAAACCAGGCTGCCTGCACAATAAACTGCATAATTAGACCATCATTAATGAGCCGTTTATCATGTATAGAGAACCTTATTACTTTCCTCACCATTACTATATAATATAATGTATCTATCCTATTGTAAAAAATAAAAATGTTCAGGTACCGAACCCAGACACTGACCCCCACCAGATCACCTGCGTTTGATGTCAGCAGAGCCAAATAACTGCACGCTGCTCTCTAAAATGGCGGTGCCCTGCGCCCTGGCGACTTTGTTACCAACATTAGAGAGTTAACGTCCGACAGGCACCAGCAACGACAAAGGCATAAACTGTTCGTTTGGGGGTGGGGGGTGAACCAACACAGGGAACCTGGACCTGCACGTTTGGAAAAGCAAGTCCACAAATTTTGTCGTTTTCGTTTCGTGTCCGCATTAAACACTACTTATTTTTTTTTTTTGACAAAACTACATGCCCCAACAAGTATCAGCCTAAGATTCACGGAGGAGGAGCCTCCCGTGTTCAGCCGTGACTGGCCCTTCAGGCCGTGATTTTCCGGATGTGATGTGGGGGGAGGGGAGAAGTGAAAGTGGACTTTCTGTTCGACAGACTCCCTACCAGGGCGTCTCTCTTATGGCACAGCTTCCAACCGACATCACTCTTCTTGAGACTACGTCGCTTATGTTTGTCCCCCTATCATTAAGGGAAAGGTTATGATACTCGCGAGCCCTTGACTTTCTCATATTTTATTTCCATCTCAAACACACAACTTATACATTTAAAATTCACTGAACTTTGCTGATTTAACCTCTTCAACACGCCCCCGTGGCTTGGCGCCAATGCCGGAATTTTACATGTGCAAGACCCACGCCCGCAAAATTATAATGACTTCCTTTATCTTCCTTAGAAATTAAATGTGCATTGTTAATTACAGTTCATATCGCAACAGAGAACCAAAGAGAAAGGACGGAACCCAGGCGAGAAGCTTAGAGCTCCTGTACTGATACCACTCATTACATAGATGTTCTGCATGGTTGGTAGCATAATATAGAGCGGAGGAGCTGTGGAGATTCTACAATAGCATCCTGTCTGTTAGGCACTCATTTGATACAGCAGTGGGAGCTAGCACATTGTCAACATGGTCCATCTGCAGGCAGCATATTATAGAGCAGAGGAGTACGAGTCAGATTGTACATCGTGTTCCTTCGCAGGCGCATGTTATAGAGCTGGAGGAGCTGATGCAGATGTACAATAATGTCCTATCTCAGACAGCTCGTTATAGAGCAGGAGGAAGCTGAGCAGATGGACATAGTGCCTATCTGCAGGCAGCATGTTATAGAAAAGGATGAGCTGAGCCAGATTGATACATGTGTCCTATCTGCAGGCGCATGTTTATAAAGCGGGGAGCTGAGCACGTTGTACATAGTGTTCTTATCGCAGGCAGCATGTTATAGAGCAGGAGGAGATGAAGCAGATTTACATAGTGTCCTCTTGCAGGTCAGCTGATATAGAGCAGGAGGAGCTGAGCAATAGCACATAGTGTCCTAATCTGCAGGCAGCATGTTATAAGCAGAGAGATTGAGCAGATTGTAACATAGTGTCCCATCCTGCAGGCAGCAGTTTTATATAGCAGGAGGAGCTATGAGCAGTATTGTACATAGTGTCCTTTCTAGCAGGCACATGATATAGGAGCCAGAGAGCTGAGACAGATAGCACATGTGTCCTATCTCAAGGCAGCATGTTATAGAGCCGGAGGAGCTGAGCAAGATTGTACATAGTGTCCTGATGCTGCAGGGCAGCATGTTCATAGAGGGGGGAGGTGAGCAATTGTACATAGTGTCCTATCTGCAGGCAGCATGTTTAGAGCAGGGAGGGGGAGATGAGCAGAGCACATAGTGTCCGTATCTTCAGGCAGCATCGGTATTAACTTTATACGAAAAAGAAATTAAATTCATCAAATATTCTCTATCTTAATATTAAACATATTCCATACCATCCATTGTGTGTAATCCTTAGTTCTTTAGCTGCACTCTCCTTTTCTCTTGTGTTTTAACTTTGCAGAGAGATACAATACATTTTGATATTGTAAAATTCATATGTTAGTATCGTGATTGAGGACCCTGCCTTGAGCCCTTGTACTGCAAGGAGCTGTCCCCGGTGCTGACCCAGCAGCACCACTGCACGTGGGAGGACGGATACATGTCCTCTGGCCTGACATCTCGCACAATGAATTACAGCGGGCCACAAGGGACCGGCTCATTCCTGACACTGACAATGTGTCTGGGATAAATGGCTGAAAGTCTGGAGATGAGCATAATTCAATTTAATTTCATACCAAGAATCTGCGCATCTTGTGTCAACATTGTTCCATTACTTGTTGCCCAAATTAAATTGTTAGCACGACCACCAACGGAGCCCAGACGCAGTTCATAGAGAACAAACCGATATGGGCTAATAATTTATAGGGGCGATATATAGTTTATTAATTCCTGTACATAGAGGGTCAGTATTATAGTAAGTTATACGTCTGTGCTAAGGGGGCAGTATATATAGTTATATTCTTGTACATAGGGGGCAGTATTATAGTTATTATTTCTTGTAACATAGGGGGTTGTAGATATCTGACGAGGGTCTTATTATAGGAGTTATATTCTTGTATAGGGGGGCATAGTATTATAGTAGTTATATTCTTGTACATAGGGGGCATATTATTATAGTAGTATATTCTTGTTACATAGGGGGGCAGTATTATGTAGTTATATGTCGCTGTACAGGGGCAGTATTATAGTAGGTTATATTCTTTGTACTAGGGGGGGCAGTATTATAGTAGTGATATTCTTGTACAAGGGGCAGTTATTATCTAGTAGTTTATTGCTGAACACTAGGGGATAGTATTATAAGTATTGTATTTGGGTACATAGGGGACAGTTTAATTATATATAGTTACTTCTTGTACACCTTAGGCAGTATTAATAGTATTATATTCCGTACATAGGGGACCAGTTTATCCTTCATAGGTATTATAGTAGTTATATTCTTGTACATACGGGGATGTATTTATAGTAGTTTATTACATAGCACTTTCTAGTTAATTCCGTTAATAGGGGGGCAGTATTATAGTCAGTTTATATTCTGTACATGGGACGCATTATAGTTAATTTTACATGACGTTTAGTAGTTAATTCCTGTACATAGGGGGCGATATTAGAGCGTTTATATTCGTGTACCATAGGGGCGATTTATAGTAGTTATATCCTGTCATTGGGGACAGTATTATAGTAGTATATTCCTGTACATTATGGGGGCGTATTTAAGTAGTTAATTTTTACACTAGAGGGACATTTTAATTATAGTAGTTATATTCCTTGTACATAGAGGAGCGTATTATAAGTTGTTATATTCCTGTACTAGGGCGGCAGCTATAGTAGGTTATTTGTATCTGGAGTATTATAGTAAGTTATATCCTGTACATAGGGAGCTATTATAGTAGTTATCTTCTTGTACATAGGCAATTAGTAGTATATTGCATAGGGTGATTATAGTAGTATTTCGCATGCAGCATATTTATATATATTCTTGTACAGGGGCATATTATAGAGTTATATCCTTGTACATCGGGCAGGCAAGTATTATAGTTTATATTCCTGTGACATAGCAGCAGTATAGTATATAGTAGTTATATTTCTTGTACATAGGGGGCAGTATTATATGTAGGTTTATATCTTGTACATAGGTCTGCAGTATTATAGATGTTTATATTCCTGGTAAACCTGCAGGGGGCAGTATTATAGTAGTGTTTCGATATTCGGGGGATATTCACGCAGCAGTAATAGTAGTTATAGTGCAAGGTGTCTATTATAGTAGTTATATTCTTGTACATAGTGGGCATATTATAGTGATTATTTTCTGGTACATAGCAGCAGTATTGTATGTAGTTTATATTCTTGTACATTAGGGGCCAGTATAGTATTATAGTTTTATTCTGTACATACAGGCAGTATTATAGTAGTTTATATTCTTTGTACATAGGGGACCAGTATTATATAGTTATATTCTGTTACATGAGGGGCAGTATTATATAGTTATATTCCTGTCAGTGAGCAGTATTTAAGTAGTTATAGTTGTTAATAAGGGCTTATTAAATTACATAGATAAGTGTTATTCGTCAAGGATATTATAGTAGTTATATTCTTGTACAGAGCAGTCTTAGTAATTATAGTAGGGCAGTATTATAGTAGTTATATCTTGTCATTAGGGGGCGGTATATAGTAGTTTTATATTCCTGTACATGCATGCAGATTATCGAGTTATATTCTGTTACATAGGTGCAGATTTATAGTATTATATTCTTGTACAATGGGGCAAGTGTAGTAGTTATAGTTGTATTGGGCATTTATATATCTTACTTGTACATAAGGGCAGTATTATAGTAGTTATATTTCTTGTACATAGGGGCCAGTATTATAGTATTTATATTCCTGTACATAGCAGGCAGTATATAGTAGTTATATTCTTCTAGGCATAGGATTGTCGCAAGTGGGCAGTATTAGTAGTTTATTCTCTGTACATAGGATGCAGTATTATAGTAGTATATTCTTGTCTAGAGCATTAGTATATGTTAATTGACTGGGCCGCAGTAGATATGTATATTCCTGTACATAGAGGGCGTATTATAGTAGTTATATTCCTTTACATACGGGGTCAGTATTTAGTTAGTAGTGTTTATATCTTGTACTAGGGGCAAGTATTGTAGATAGAGTAAAAGTATAGTCTTCTTGTACATAGGGAGCAGTATTTAGTAGTTATATTCTTGTACATAGAGGGAACAGTATTATAGTATCTACTTGTATGGGGGTTATTATTATTCCTTGTACATACAGGCATTATATAGTAGTTATATTCTTGTCCATAGGGGGGGCTGAGTGTGTAGTAGTTTAGTCTTGTACATAGTGGGGCAAGATTATAGTTTATAGTTTATATTCCTGTACAATAGGGGGCAGAGTATTATATAGTATATCTTGACATAGGGCAGCATTATAGTTAGTTATAATCCTTACATAGGGGGCAGTATTATAGTAGTTTATTCTTGTAACTAGGGGCAGAGTCTGTATAGTAGTTATGTCTTGTACATAGGTGGCATATTAATAGTATTTTTGGGCAGTATTATAGTAGTTCTATTTCTGTTCATAGGGGCAGATATTAGTAGTTAGATATCTGTACATAGGGGGCAGTTTATTATAGTTAGTTATATTCCTGTAATAGCGGGCAGCATGTATAGATTAGTTATCATTCTCTGTACCTAGGGGGCATTGTAGTTAAGTAGTTATATCTTGTTACATAGGGGGCGAATTATAGTAGTTATATTGCGTTGTACAGGGGGCAAGTATTATAGTAGTTATATTCCTGTTATACATAGGAGGAAGTTTATCGATAAGTCTTTAGTTCCGGTGACAATGGGGAAGGGGCATATATCAGTAGTTTACTTTTTGTACATAGGGGGCAGTATATATGTAGTATATTCGTAGCATAGTGGCAGTAATTTAGAGTTATATTCCTGTACAAAGGGGGGCAGTAATTATTAGTAAGTTATATTCTGTAAAACATAGGGCGGCAGCATTATAGTAGTTATATATTCCTGTACAGTAGGGGGGCAGTTTATAGTAGTTTAATTCTTGTGATACGGGGGCAGTATATAGTAGTATTCTCTGTACCTAGGGGGGCCAGTATATTACTTGTAGTTAGATTCTGTACATTAGGGGGGCAGTATAGTAGTTATATTCTTGTAACATAGGGGCATGATATATTAGTTATTATCTCTTGTACATAGGAGGGCCAGTATTATAGTAGTATTCCTGTACATAGGTTGGCAGTATGTATAGTAGTTATATTCCTGTACATAGGGGCAGTATTACTAGTAGTTAATTACTGGTTACATAGGGGCAGTATTTATTAGTATATTACTACATGGCATAGTAGTGATCTTTTATAGGGGCAGTATTATAGAGTAGTTATATTCCTGTACATAGGGCCAGTATAGAGTTTTTATTCTGAATCAGTGTATTAGTAGTTATATGCTTTGATCAGTAGGGCAGTATTATAGTAGTTATTTTCTTTACATAGGGGGCCAGTATATAGTAGTTATATTCCTGTACATAGGGGAGCAGTATTATAGTAGTTCTATACCCTTGTACATATGGGCAGTATTATAGTTTATGATTCCTGTCATAGGGGGCAGTCATTATAGTATTTATCTTTAATAACAATTATAGTTAGATCGATAGTGGGGCAGTAATATAGAGATATTTCATAAGTGGCTTATATGTTACTATTCCTGTACATAGGGGGCAGTAATAAGTAGTTTTAAGATTCTTGCTACATAGGGGCAGTATTTAGTAGTTTCTTCATGTACATATGGGGGCAGGTTATTAGTAGTATTCTCTTGTATCAGCGGCAGTATTATAGTAGTATATTCCTGTTACATAGGGGGCAGTATTAGTATTATATTCTTGTAACATATAGGGGCAGTATTATTGAGGTATACTCTGTACATAGGGGCAGTTTAATAGTAGTTATATCCTTACATAGGGGCAGTTTATAGTAGTTTATATTGTTACATATAGTGGCAGTATTATAGTATTATATTCCTAGTACATAGGGGGCAGTTATAGTAGTTATATTCCTTGTACTAGGAGCGGGCATATTTATAGTGTTATATTCTGTACATAGGGAGCAGTATTGATAGAGTTATAATCTTACATAGGCGGGCACGTTTATAGTAGTTTATTCTTGTACATAGGGGTAGTGCTTAGTATATATCTGTACATAGGGAGTATTATATATTCCTTGTACATAGGGGGCAGTATTTGTATAGTAGTTATAGTATATTCTGTACATATGGGCAGTATTATTAATAGTAGTTATATCTTGTCATAGAGGGCCAGGTATTATTGTAGTTAGTATTCTTGTACTACACGGGGGCCAGTATCTATAGTAGGTATATTCTCTGTACATAGGGGGGGGTCATATGTAGGATATTTTATAGGCAGGATATAGTAGTATATTTCCTGTACATAGGGGCAAGTAATATAGTAGTTATATTCCTGACATAGGGGGCAGTATTATAGTAGTTATATTCTTGGACTGGTGGGCAGTATTATAGTAGTTATATTCTTGTACATAGGGGGCAGTATTTATAGTAGGTTATATTCTTGTACAGAGAGAGGCCGATTATAGTAGTTATATTCTTGTACATAGGGGGCGCTTGGGTATTCATAGTGTTATATTCTTGTACATAGGGGGCAGTATTATGTAGCATTAACTTGATAAGAGGGGCAGTATTATAGATTATTTATTCTGTCATAGGGGGCTATTTAGTGTTATCGTAGTTATATTCGTACATAGGGGGCAGTATTAAGTAGTTATTCATTGTACATAGAGAGGCAGATTATAGTAGTATTATTCTTGTACATCGGGGGCAGTAATTTAGTATTATATTCCTGTAGCTAGGCAGAGTATTATATGTAGTTATATTCATGTAGTAGGATATTATAGAGTGTATTCCTGTACTGCGATAGTTATATGTTGTCATGGGGGCAGTATTATAGTAGTTATATTCCTGTACCTGGGGGCAGTATTATAGTGTTATATTCTGTACATTAGGGGCCAGTATTATAGAGTATCTTTCTTGTACATAGGGGTGGGCCAGTATTTCGTAGTTATATTCTTGTACATACGGGGCAGTATTATAGCTAGTTATATTCTTGATACATAGGAGGCAGTATTATAGTAGTTTACTCTGTACATAGGGGGGCAGGGTATTCTAGTAGTTATATTCTTGTCCATAGGGCAGATTTGCGGAATCTGAATAGATAGATATGTGTAGTTATATTCTGTGTACATAGGGGGCAGTATTATAGTATTATATTCTGTACATAGGGCAGTATATTAGTATATATCCTTAGATAGGGGCATTATTATAGTAGTATATGCGACTGGGGAGTGCGTATATAGTAGTTATGCATACAGTATAGAGTTATCTTGAATAGGGCCGAAATAGAATTTTTACTGCATAGTTAGTTATGAATTCTTGTACATGAGTATTGGTCTTGCATAGGGGTTGTTAATAGTAGTCACCTTGATAGGGCGTTCGTTTAAGTTATTCTGTACTAGGCGATTAAGTAGTTATCGTCTGGGGCAGATTATTGTATAGTTATATTCCTGTAGGCGGAGAGTATCGTACTGGGGCAGTATTATAGTAGTTTTTTCTTGTACATAGAAGGGGGGCAGTATTTAGTAGTATCTTGTCATAAGAGTTATACGTTCTGTACATAGGGGCCAGATTAGTAGTTTATCTCATAGGGAGTGTTTATTATATTTCCTGACTAGCTTTATTTATATACTGACATGGGAGTAGGGCATGTAGTATATTCGTAATGGGGGCAGTATTAATATATTTCTTCTCTTTGCTGTCTCACTGAGAATTCCTTTATAAATAAATGTATCAAGTTAGATCGACATCAAGTCAGGTAAGAAGAAGTTGTTTTTGACTTCTAGCTGAAAACCACTTCTGCAAATCCCGTGGGAGAGAAAGTATTGGATGTGCTGAGTGTTTTAAGACTCCCCGTTCTGATGCGATCGTTTGAATTACATCTCGCCCTACCTCATTATAATGAGTTTCTATAAGTCATCACACTGGCTCTCACTCGGATCCGCGACTGATTGCTGCTGAACTACGTGTTTAGAACTGGACAGTTCAATGCGCTGGTCAAACCCGTCACGCCATCTCTCCATCTATGCAGGGCCTATAGAGTGACAGCACACCTGGCACCTAGACTCCCCAGACTCCCAGCTTGGGGGCAATCCTCAGCTTTGCCACAAGGTGTGAGTTCTGTATCACGGCCGCACTCGGATCCTTCATCCGCTTGTTGTGATTACTAGTGACTGTAATTGGAAATTTATGAGCATTAGTATAAACCATTCAGCCCTCCGCCCCCTCCCCGTTCCGGCTCCGCTCCGTCACATAGGCTATATCTTATTGGGTTTTTTGGCCAATCAGGGCAAATTAATGAATGGATTAAACAGATCGATTAATTCGGCATCAGCAACCAATCCGGAATATCTCTGACTCCGACTCCTCTAGGAATGGATTTCTGTTGACAGTAACATCAGACAAGAAACACAGAAGCCGAGAGCATCTACCGAGCCGGATAATGGACATTCCTGGATGTGGCTGAGGGATTATGGATGGTCTATTGCAGGGTCAGGATGGGGCATCGTGGTGCCCCCAGCAGACGGGCAAAATTGTCCCCCCCACCCTGTAAAATCACAGCAAAAAAAGGCAGCGGAATCAGGGTTGGTGCAAACCTTTCAAGCTGTTTCCAGGGAATAACAAATTAGCGCCTATCCCCATGAAAAATCATTTACTAGTATACTAGCCGTAATATATAGCACACCCAAAAATATATACCCGCAGCATCTTATTGCATATATAGGTGTATACCTCAAAAGAATATACCGCACATATAATAGGTTAACTGCAATCAATTTAGTGAACACTTAATCATGTAAACACTTTGCAATGCTACCCAATGTGTGACTAGTCACCAATGAAACACAGCAAGCATCTAGGAGGATGATAGAGAGAAGTCCATGGAGGCTTCTGTGATGAGATACATACATGGGGTAGAATGTGCTAATGTTTGTGGGTAAAGGATCTTAGATGTCAGAGCAACCCTCATAATGTAGCACAGCAACCCTCATTAATATAGCACATCAACCCTCATTAATATAGCACAGCAACCCTCATTAATATAGCGCACAGCCTCATTAAAGCCTCACCTTAATGTAGCCACAGCAAACCCTCATTAATATAGCACAAGCAACACCTCATTAATATAGACAACGCAACCCTCATTAATTATGAGCACAGCAGTAATGAACAGCAACCATTATAATGTAGCACAGCAACCCTTCATTAAGTAACAGCAACACTCTACATGCACAAACTCATTAATTTAGCAACAACAACACTCATTAATGTAACACCACACCGCTCTTAATATAGCACAGGCACCCTCATTATGTACACACAAACCTTATTATGTAGCCAGCACCTCATTATATAGACAAACACATAATGAGCAACACACTCATTACATTTAAGACCATAATATAGCACAACAACACCTCGTATCCATCAGCTCATTAATCAACAGAATCAAACACAACTCATTAATTAAGCACACAACACCTAATTAATATAGCACAGCACACCCCATTAAGCTGCAACAGCAACCTATATAATAGCACAGCAACCCTCATTAATTATAGACAAACCTCATTATACTAACACAGCAACCTCATTATATGAAGCATCTTATAGCACAGCAACCCTCTAATATAGCACAGCAAAACCCTCATTAATGCAGACCTATATAGCACAGCAACCCTACTAATGTAGACACAGCAACCCTCACTAATGTTACAAGCACTCTAGTACAGCAACCGCATTAATGTATTCACAGCACCTCATTTTATAGCACAGACAACCTCATTAATATAGCACAGCAACCCTCACTAATGTAGCACAGCAACCCTCATTAAGTAGACAGCATGCAACCCGTCATCAATGTAGCACAGCAACCCTCATTATGTAGCACAGCACCCGTCATTAATACTAGCACACATACCCTCTACTATAGGCAACCTCATAGTACCAGCAACCCTGTCGAACATTAATATAGCACAGCAACCCTCACCTCTCAGTTTTCCCACCGCCCCACGCTTCTCACAATTTCTTAGACGCAAAGTTGGGGGGCTCGGGCAATTGTACCATTACGCTGCCGGTGTCCAGTAATCAATGGTATTTGGATCTTAAAGACACACATATCATTCATTACTTTTTAGATTTAAGGTCCAAAGCAGCGTCCCCCAATTTGGGTAGGAGGGAGGTGCCCAAAATAATCCCTTAACCTTGCCTACCTGTCATCCTAGCCCTGGTCTATTGCAGAATCCTTAAAGGAAACCAATCATGATAACCAGGGAACTTATTATAGAACCAGGGACTGTGGCTAATATCTGTGTTATCATGTCTGCTCCTCCTGAGGTGTCTCTGGGGCATTACCAGAGCCCCTCATGCTATGCCTTACAGGTGTTCCTACAAAGGTCTGCTCCATTCTCCCTTGCCAGGCGTGATGGAGCAGCAGGACACATGGTAAACCTTACAATTTTTTTTTTTTTTGAGAACTGGGCCCCTCTTCTCACATGGAGTATTTGGTATAACCCCTTTAATAGGTTTTTATACATGTCAGACCTGAAGGCCATTGTGAAAAATCGGCAACAAATTCTAATTTATAGATATATGAATGGTTACAAATTCAGCTAGTGACAGGTTCCTATAAAGCCCTAGTAAATATCTGACCCCTTTCTTTAACTAAAAAATGTTTTTCTCCCTATAAAATCAGAGCTATAAACTTGCCTGGTATATAGAGATTATAGAGCGAGTTGAGGTGAGTTGCCTAATGTGGTTGATACCAGGGTGACATCATCACAGGTCCTTTAGTTTCTTAACATTAGCAAACAGTATCTATCTGACCACATAAAATCCACAGGTGCCCTGTGATTTAATAGATTGCTTGGTGTCAGTTGGTAATGTAGGAGCCTAAAGGCCTTTATTGAATGTCTGTCACCCTGGTCACATGGACATTACTGCTGCAGCACGAGAAAAGCAATAAAGAGGAGCTGCTGGATTCAGTCCCAAGGGAGGCCACGCCCATCTTGCGTATAGATTTCCTTGGGTACCTTTACATTATAAACGTTGAATATATGAACATCTGAAGGAAATTTTTTTTAGCTTATTAAAGAAGGGTGTCAGTTCGTTACTTCTGTGTGGAACCTGTCATCTAGCTGTATTGTGCAAAATGTAGGTGACAGGTTCCCTTTGCAGTAGAAAACAGATACTTAAGTAAGAATAAAATTAGGATAAAAGTCGATGTTATTGTAAAATATTCTATAAAATAGTTAATAAAGCTAAAGAATTTTTTTCACAGAAATTGTTATTATTTGTGTTTTACCTCTCTTCCAATCCAGTGCTCTGTGCCACGTCAATAGGCTCCTGCCAGGGAACTCCTGCAGGCGATCGAGACCGGTGGGGAGCCTCACGCCAGGCTCAATATTATTACCAGACACAAGACAGGGGAAATCGATGTAATGACATATCTTGTATTACCTCCAGGGTGACTGACTCGGCAGTCATGTGACCATGGCTTGTAAGGTAGCGGAGCGATATTACACACCCGAGACCCTTGGCTTCATTGTTCAGATTTCATTTAGTAGTGACAAGTATTGATCGGCTCCACAGTTCATTTCCCTCTATGGTTAACGCCGGGGTAAGCCGAGTCTAGATGGCACCTATCTACAATATAGTAATCTAATAGAAGTTGAAAGGGAAAGGGGAGCGGACGGAGAAAAACAAAATCTAATTAAAATAAAAAATCTAAAGATTTAATAGAAAATGTAATGGAAAAGGTCACCCTACACTTTCAAATTTTCACTACAGACATGGCACATTCCAACAATAACCCAAACGCCACCCCTGCGGTTTACCGCTGCTTTTTTCTTTTCTTCTTCCTAGCATCTGACGGATACCACCTCATACTATCTATCAAACTTTTTTATAAAAATCATATCAGCTCTCTCCTGAATTGTCTCGGGGCGGCGTCACACCTGATTGCTGACATGCTAGCTTTAAGGGCACTGAGCTGCCTCCTGAGCAGAACTTCCCCAATCCTCACTAAGTGCCTTATGCTTCGTCTCCCTTCTCCTTATCACACAGACGTCTTATGAGCCTACATTCACTACAAGGCCCGCTATGAAGCAGAGTAGCTCAGCCAGGTCTGCAGCAGCCTGACTGCCTTCAGGACGTTTGGGTCGCGATGGGGAGTACAGAGAACGTGAGAAGACATGAGCCAACACACACGTAAAATGATGTGAGCTGCTTCTGCTTTGATCACACATGACACTGAGGACCAAACTCAGGACTTCCATGCTTTGCCCCCCCACCCTGCGTGACGCCCTCAGCCCGACAGCAATCTCGATGTGTCCCTCGTATTTCATTCTACAAGATTGTTGTTTAGCAACCGAATCTACCGATGTTGGGGGAACTGCGGTGCCTGGGACAGGACGATTGATAGCGAGAGAATGAAGTAACTCTGACCGTTTAAGGATACTGGAATGTGCGAGATATTGGACTGAAAGTGTTTTCACTAACTTTATACAACTTTACAGTCAAAACTTAATGGCAATTTCCAATTTTTTTAATTTACATCAATAAAGTTTTTAATGTAAATTTATTCAAGTAAATGGTGGATTTTGTTAAAGCAAAAATAGTGAGTTCAATGAACTTCTGATAACTTTTAT
Source organism: Engystomops pustulosus (assembly GCA_019512145.1). Lineage (NCBI taxonomy): Eukaryota > Metazoa > Chordata > Amphibia > Anura > Leptodactylidae > Engystomops > Engystomops pustulosus. Next base: position 34,442 of record WNYA01000470.1, on the reverse strand, counting down.
GTCTTGGTTTTTGTTATATATTTTTACAGCATTTTACCTTCTGCTTTCAAAAATTACAAGGGCGGAGTCACTAGGCAGTGCCCATCATGGGGGGACAGTCCCATTACCTGGGGGGGTAGAGTTTCATTCCTGGGGGACAGAGTGCACAGTGCTTCCTGGGGGGTTAGGGGCCACTTTTACGGGTGGCAGCATGTGCACATTAACTGGGGGATTCGGGCAGGCATATTCTGGGTGCAGAAGCAACGTACTGGGGAATGAGCTGCACATTACGACTGGGGGGAAGAGTGCACATTACTGGTTGGCCAAGTGCATCATTACTGTGGGGGAGAGTTTACACAAATTACGGTCGGCCCAGCAGTGCACACTTACCCTGGGGGCCAGAGTGCACATTACTGGGGACAGAGTGCACATTCCTGGGGGGTTGGGCGCTAGAGGCACTTTATCTTGGGTGGCAGAGTGCACATTATTGGGTGACAGATTCCAGTACACTACTGGGTGCCGAGCAACCATATCCTGTTGACGGGGGAAATGTGCACATGACTGCTGGGGTGGCACGAGTGCACCATTATCTGGTGTGGCACGATCTGTGCATCCATTACCGGGGGCGCAGAGGCACCTTACTGGTGTTGGAAGATGTGCACATTATCGGGGAGCTAGAGTGAGCTATACTGGGGGGCAGCATGTTACACAAATATGTGTGGAGCACAGAGCTGCACATACTGTGGGGGCAGATGTGTAACATTTACTGTTGGGGACGACCGTGCAGAGCCATTTCACTGGGGGGGTTGATGCTGCGGTGAACACTTTACTGGGGGTGAAATCGTACTGTGCACATCTACACTGGCGACGTCGGAAGAGACCTGCACATCTAATGGGGAGTCACCGAGGGCAAATTATCGGGTGCGGGTGCGAACGACGTGAACAATTCTGGCGGGGCCGCGCTGGGGGGTCTCAGCAGCCCGCGGCCCCACCATTTACTGGGGGCACGAGGCTAGACTGATGAAACTAATACCATTGGGGGCGAGGTCTACGAGTGCATGTTATTGAGGGAACAGAGGGGCACATTACTGGGGTTGAGGTGGGGCAGCCGTGCCTTAATCATTCTAGGTGATAGACTACACAGGATCTGCTGACTCCACTTCTCTTTCCACGATCCTTCACTGTCTCGGATCAGGTCGCAATCATCTGCTGCGTGGACTCAAGGAGCTCTTCACCCCTCCCTCATCCCCAACCATGACCTCATCCTCGAACACCAGCGCTGGCCAGCAGCACGATCATACCCTGACCGATTTTAGGTACGAGCCCACACCAAGTATACAGGTGCTTCGTGCACGTGTCACTCCCCCTTCTGCTGTGCTCGGCGCTTCTTGCAGCTGGTTGTTATATATTGACCCTGGAGAGATGTTATAATCGAGACCTTTGTGTATTTGTTTGCTTCAGTAGCAGCAGGACTGTAAATGAGTTAACGCCGTGCTTGTGACGTTAAAGCTGTGTGTAGTTCGTTAGTAGGTTTCTGAAATTGTAAACATTTAAAAACAAGTGAGTGTAGGAAACGCTCCGAGACCGTGAGCATGTGCACTACTGTGGTGTCTGAGAACCTCAACGAGCCACCCCTCAGCCAGTGTTGAGGAAAAAGCACATTCCGCTTGGCGAAACATGTGTAATGTCTAAATATATAAGTAAAGTTTTCACTATCGTCCCTGATGCTAACTACGCAACATACACAAATGCTATGTACTTTACAAATCTCTCATAGGGGATGTGCCTATAAAACATTATGGCCTTTGCATTAGAAGCCACAGCACGTGTGGAGGACATGCCCCAGTCCCCAACTGCGGGCATGCTAACACATCTTGGATATCTCTATAAATCCATATATGAATCTCGTCCTGCTGCTCATACTACAACCACACCTAAGGATATGATTCTCCACAAGAGGATTCCAGGGCCACTACCTAACACTGGTGCAGAGGAGCCCAGACAGGGTGAGGACACACCCTCATTGCACTGGCGAAGAGAAGCGACAACCGGGGAAAAAAAAAATCAATCCATATATCACAGTCCTGCTGTACTAACAAAACACAGAACCTGACTGATGATTATCACATCTCTTCCTAGGGACACATACTGACACTGGCTCCAGGGCACAGAGCTAAGAGCAAAGCAGTTTCGTGAGAAGGTACAATATCTTGTTTTGGGTTTAGCACTTTTAAGACTTTTCTACTTTTGAGACCTGTTAGATTAATTTATAATACATCTTTCGGGGGTTCATGGAGAGCGAGAATGGGAGGGGGGACGGCCGGGGGGCGGGCAAAAGAGCCAGGAGCACAGGACGAGCCGCGGGAGACGACCTTTGATGATGCCTCTCCCCCTTTCCATGAAGGAGGCTGTGGAGAATCGGGGGACGAGTATCGGAGGAGCGCGGTGATGTGACTACTGGATGGGACGTGGAGAAGAAGGAGGGCGGGAAGCCCGACCTCATCCACCACCATCAGTGACAGGACGTTCAAATAGCCGCCACTCATAGAACACAACGAGCAAAAACGAAGGATAATCCTTTGATTAAATACCTTTTAAGGATAAGTAGAGCTCAGCGGTACAGGGGTTCCCGTACCCTCAAATGTTCTCATGAATAGAACTAATCCGCTAGCGTCAACAGAGAAGGTGCGAGACTCCATCCATGTTGCAGAACGAAGCGCCAGGAGCCGCACTGAGGGTCCATCAATAGTATCATCCAGGGAAAAAGGAGAGACGGGCATTCAAACATGAAGATATCCGGGGTGGGGGGGTTATCAATTTCAGTTCCCAAAGCTTTTAGCAGACCAAATAAAGTAAGCAATGCAAGCATTTACAGAATATGGATTGTGGGGGTGGGGGGGAGGGGCCAGGTCCAGTGTATGCGGAACGGATGATAGGGGACATGGGGGCGCGGAGTAGTGTTATAGAAGTCCATAGTATCATAATATGTCTCAGTCCCTGGTATCATGCTGCTCTCAGTTCTAGGCCAGCGCCAGGACATATCTGTGCACCTCATGGATCATGTGTCTCCTCTCCCCCCCACAGGATTTTGGATAATCTTCTCGTACTTCTCCATGGAGGGCTGAAGATCTGAGACGTCTCTCTGAAGTGAGTGGTCACACTTTTTGATGCGATCTGGAGCAGATTTTGTAACCGGAGTGGACCTATCCTCGGTGGTCCTCCGGGAGCTGGCCGCTGTGCACAGGCCTCCTCTCACCTGGGCACGGGGAAGTCTGTCTGGGCCGTTCCTGCTGTTGTCTCTGCTGTTGGAGCCAGATTTATCTTAGTCTGTAGAAGGTTTTTTGCTCAATTTAGTGACTTTTTGAGAACATTGGTTGAAATTATTTGTCGCACGTACTTTTTCACGCAGTCGCTGCGAGTTCCGGTGTGTACACGTTTTCTGTTTGCTTTTATGTATTGGGGCCACATTTGATCTATTTCGTCCCTGGTTGGAGTTCAAGAAAAGGGCCACTTGTCTGTGTATTAACTGCTCGGCTGTGCCCGCATATACCACTAGATCGTGCAACCGATATGCCTGCGCATGTGTTTGGTCACTTCCCGCTCTCACGGCCCCCGTGACGTCAGATTCTTCTTCATTGCGTGCACATTGTACAGTGCATGGTCTGTCGTCATAATGTGCTGTGCGGGGACTCTTGTCCACGTAAGATCCTGTCTCCCCGATCTATCACCGGCAGTGTCGATTCCCACCGTCCATGTGTGCTCCTCCCTTGGACGTTCACCCTTCTTTTACTGGTGAAATGTAAGTGCGATTGTTGTCCGTGTAGTAAGCGCTCTGTTGCGGGGACAGTCACTAAGATCGTGAATCAGAGATCCTGGCATGTGTCGCTTTGCCCCGCTCAGGCCCGGAGTTGTCACCCTTCTTACTTCTGGTGCATGTATACGTGCATTTGTATGTACTATATATGTGCTGTTCGATGGTGGATTGTCATAAGACTACCCTGCTTCCGAGTCTTATCTGCATCGGAATCGTTTCCCGCCTGCAGGTCCCTGGAGTTCACCTTCTTCTTTCATGGTGCATGTAAGTGCATTGTCTCCGTGTATAATGCGACTCCTTGTTGCCGGGGAGTCAATAGATCGTGGCATCCCGCATATCCCGACTGCATGTGTCGGCTTCTCCGCTCAAGTGATCCCCGTGACGTTCACCCTTATTCCTGGTGATGTAAGTTGCATTGGTTCCGGCTTGGGATAATGAGCTGTGAGGGGCAGTCACTAATATCGTGCATCCCGATATCCGCTAGCTGTCCTTACGCTCCGCTCAGGTACCCGGAGTTACCTTCTTCTTCCTGGTGCATTGTAAGTGCAGTGCCCGAGTGTATAATGCGTTGTGCGGGGAGTCACTAAGATTCTTTGCAGCCGATATCCTGCATGTGTCGCTTCCCCGCTCAGGTCCCTGGAGTTCACCTTTCGTCTTCCTGGTGCATGTAAGGTGCATTGTTCCGTGCATAAGGTGCTGTGCGGGGAGTCACTAACTAAAGATTCATGCAGCCGATATCCTGCATGTGTCGCTTCCCCGCTCAGGTTCCACAGAGTCACCTTCTTCTTCATGGTGCATGAAGGGCCATTGTCCGTGATTAAGCGCCGTTCAGGTGGGGGTGGTCACTAAGATCGTGCATATCCGACCGTATCCTTGCACGTGTGTCGCTCCCCGTTAAGGCCCCCGGAGTTCACCTTCTTCTTCATAGCGTACCTTAAGCTGCATTGTCCGTGTATAATACGCTTTGTGCGCGGCGGATGTCACTAAGATCCTGCACGCCCATATATCCCTGAATGTGTTAGCTTCCCCCGCTCATGGTCCTGGAGTGTCCCCCTTCTTATCCTGGTGAATGTATAGTGTCCATTGTCCGTGTATAATGTGTCGTGCCCGCGTGACCACTAAGATCCGCCTTGCGCACCCGATATCCCCTAGCGTGTGTAGTTCCCTCGCTCAGGTCCCTGAGTTCTCCTTCTTCGTCCTGGTGCATTGACAGTGCATTGCCCGTGCTAATGCGTGTGCGGGGAGGCACTAAGATCGTGCACCCGATTATCCTGCTTGATGTCGCTCCCGTCAGGTCCCCGGAGTCACTCTTCTTCCTGAGGTGATTGAACGTCAGTGTCGTTTTGTATAATGCGCTGTTGCCGGGGAGTACATCTAAGCGGCATCCGAGACTTCCTGCATGTGTGGCTTCCGCTCTCCCTGCTCAGGTCCCCGAGTTCACCTCTTCTTCACTGGTGCATGAAGTGCATTGTCCGTTGGGTATTAAGACGCGTGAAGGGACATCACTAACGATCGTGCCCCGAATAGCACGGAATGTGTCGCTGTCCCCGCTCACTCGGTCCCCGGACCGTGTTCCTTCTTCTTCACTTGGTGCATGTAAGTGTTTCATTGCTCGTGGTATATCATGCACGCCCTTGCGCGCGGCCTACTCGTTAAGTGATTTTGACTCGTTCCAAGTTAACCGGATCCTGCGCCCTTCATAGCCCACCCGATATCCTGCATAGTCGCTTGGTCCCCGCCCCGCTGTCGGGTCCACTGATAGTCCCAGTTCTTCTTCCTGATGCATTTCTGTAGTGACACTTGTCCGGTGTTAGTGAATGTGCCTCATACGTCTGTGCCGCGAATCACTAATGATCGGTGCATCCCAGATACTCCTGCGTAGGGTCGCTTCCAGCTGCGGCTCGGTTCCCCGTGACCGTTGCACCTTCTCATTCCTCGGGTCATGTAAACTGCTCAAGTGCATTGTTCCGGTATAATGCGTTGTCGCGGGGAGTCACTAAGACATCGTATGCCGGCCTTCCGGATATATGAATGGTCGCTTCCCCGCTCATGGTCCCCGGAGTTTCACCTCTCTCTTTCCGGTGTTGCGACCTCCATTATGTATAGTTGCATGCCCGTGTATCTAAGCGTTGGGCGAGGTACGTCTACCTAGATCGGTTGCACCCGATGTATCCTGCGTGTGTCGATCCCTCCGCTCAGGTTCACCTCCGGAGTTAGAGTTAACTGTCCTTATTACTCGGTGCATGTAACGGTGCATTGGCCTAGTTGTTATTAAGTGCGTTCGTGCGGGGAGTCACTTAATGACGTGCACTTTCACGATTTATCCTGCATGTCTTCTGCAGCTTCCCCCCCGCTCAGGTCCCTGGAGTTCACCTCTCTTCTTCCTGGTGCATTCGTAAGTGACATTGTCATGTGCTCCGTAAGTTATAATGAGCTGTGCGGGAGATATTTGTCACCTAATCAGATGTGCCAAGTTCCGCATGGATTCCTGTACTGTCTGTGTGATCTTCCCTTCCGCTCAGCGTTCGCCCAGAGCTTCACCCTTCTCTCTTCGGTGGTTATCCATCTAATGTGCCATTTGTCCGTTTGGTTCATAATACCCGCTGGTGGTGTCAGGCGACTTTGCGATGTCACTCAAGGATCTCCGCTGTCCCCATATACTCATGCATGTGTCGCTTTCCCCGCTCAGTGTCCCCGGAGTTCTCGGTCTTATTTTTTTGTTTTTTGACCTGCGTGCATGTAAGTGCCATTGACGTTTTATAATGCGCTGTTCGGGGCAGTCCACTAAGATCTCTCGCGCTACGACTTATCCTGCATGTGTCCGCTTCCTCCACCGTCTTCAGGTCCTATGGACGTTCACCTTCTTTCTTCCTGTGGTCATGTACAAGTGCCATGTCCGTGGTCTGTATAATGACGCCCTTATCGTGCGGGCATCAGACTAAGATATGCGGACTCTTCCCGACTCTCCCGATATCCGCACCTTGGTTCGGCTTTGTCCTCCGCTCACGTCCACCCCGGAGTTCACCTTTCATCCTGGTCATGTTGTATATGTGCATTGTCCGTGTCTTAGATATGTTGCCCTTGGTGCGGGCGATTTCAGTCGACTATATGATCGTTTGTCATTCTGCTCTATAACAGGCTGCCTGCACAATAAACCTGCATAACATTAGACCATCATTAATGAGCCGTTTATCAATGTATAGAGAACTTATTACTTTCCTCACCATTACTATTATAATATAATGTATCTAATACTATTGTAAAAAATATAAAAATGTTCAGGTACCGAACCCAGACCTGAACCCCCACCAGTATCACCTGCGTTTGATGTCAGCAGCATCCAAATAACTGCAACGCTGCTCTCTAAAATGGCGGTGCCCTGCGCCCCTGGCGACTTTGTTACCAACATTTAGAGAGTTAACGTCCGACAGCACCAGCAACGACAAAGGGCATTAACTGTTCGTTTGGGGGGGGGGGGGGGTGATCCAAACAGGGACCTGGACCTGCACAGTTTGGAACAAGCCCAAATTTTGCGTTTCGTTTCGTGTCCGTTAAACACTACTTATTTTTTTGTTCATTGACAAACTAACTGGCAACAAAGTATCAGCCAGAGATTCCAGGAGGAGGAGCCTCCCGTGTTCAGCCGTGACTGCGCCTTCCAGGCCGGATTTTCCGGATGTGATGTGGGGGGAGGGGAGAAGGGAAAGTGGAACTTTCTGTTGAGACCCACAGGGCGTCTCTTTATGGAAGATTCCGAATTTGTGAGAATCGCTTATTTTGTTACATTAAGGGAAAGGTTAATGAGCTGCGAGCCGAATTCTCATCATTATCATTCCAAACACAACTTATAATTAAATCTGAACTTCTGATTTAACCTCTTCAACCCGGCCCCCGTGCTGGCGCCAATGCCGGAATTTTACATAGGTGCAAGACCCACGCCGCAAAATATAATGACTTCCTTTATCTTCTATTAAAATTAAATTGCATTGTTAATTACAGTTCAATCTGCAACAAGAGACCAAGAGAAAGGACGGCACCAGGCGAGAAGCTTCACTTTACTGATACAACTCATTACATAGTGTTCTGCAGGGTGGTAGCATAATATAGAGCAGGAGGAGCTGTGGAGATTCTACATAGCATCCTGTCTGTAGGCCTCATCTTATACAGCAGTGGGAGCTGAGCACATTGTACACAATGTCCTATCTGCAGGCAGCATATTATAGAGCAGGAGGAGCTGAGCAGATTTTACATAATGTCCTATCTGCAGGCAGCATGTTATAGAGCAGGATGAGCTGAGCAGATTGTACATAGTGTCCTATCTGCAGGCAGCATGTTATAGAGCAGGAGGAGCTGAGCAGATTGTACATAGTGTCCTATCTGCAGGCAGCATGTTATAGAGCAGGATGAGCTGAGCAGATGTACATAGTGTCCTATCTGCAGGCTGCATGTATAAAGCCGGGGAGCTGAGCAGCATTGTACTAGGTTCTATCTGCAGGCAGCATTTATAGAGCAGGAGGAGATGAAGCAGATGTGTACATAGTGTCCTTCTGCAGCAGCATGATATAGAGCAGGAGGAGCTGAGCAGATAGCACATAGTGTCCTATCTGCAGGCAGCATGTATAAGCAGGAGGACTGCAGATTGTACATAGTTCCCATCCTGCAGGCAGCATTTATATAGCAGGAGGTATGGCCAATTGTACATAGTGTCTACTTCTAGCAGCACATGTATAGAGCCAGGAGAGCTGAAAGATAGCACATGATGTCCTATCTGCAAGTGCAGCATTGTTATAGAGCGGAGGAGCTGAGACAGATTGTACATAGTGTCCACTGCAGGCGGAGCATGTTCATAGAGCGGCGGGAGGTGAGGCAGATTGTACATAGTGTCCTATCTGCAGGCCAGCAGTTTAGAGCAGGAGGGAGGAATGAGCATATGCACATAGTGTCCTATCTCTTCAGGCAGCATGGTATACTTATCGGAAACGAAATTTAAAATTCATCATAATATTCTCTTATCTTAATATTAAACATATTCCATACCATCCATGTGTGTAATCCTTTAGTTCTTTAGCTGCATCTCCTTTCCTCTTGCTGTTTATCACTTTGCAGAGGAGATTAAAATACATTTTTATTTGTAAATATTCATATTGTTAGTATCTTGTGTGAGGACCCTGCCTGAGCCCTGTACTGCAGGGAGCTGTCCCCGGTGCTGACCCAGCAGCACCACCTGCACGGGGGAGACAGAACATGTCCTCTGCCTGACATCTCAGCAATGATTACAGCGGCCACAAGGGACTCGGCTGATTCCTGACACTGACAATGTGTCTGCGGATAAATGGCTGAAGCTGGAGATGAGCAGAATTCAATTTGAATTTCAATACCAGAATCTGCGCATCTTGTGTCAAATTGTTCCATTACTTTTGCCGCCAAATTAAGGGTGCAGCTGCCCCTCCCAGGGACTCACTTGCAGCTGGTCAGGAGAGGGCAGTGTCAGGCAATGCAGTGATTTGGTGTGGGGCATTCCTGCCCTATACCTGCTCCCTGCCTATAGCTTGTGCCTGCAGGGAATCATCAAGAAGCCGGAGCCTCCTGGAAAGATCTGCCATTCCAAAGGAAGCTTCTATGTTTACTTCCTGTGGATAGAAATCAGTCCCCGTCATGTGATGTCACACAGGTGCACGGCTCGTTATATCCCTGGTCATGTGATGTCACACAGGTGCGCGGCTCGTTATATCCCTGGTCATGTGATGTCACACAGGTGCACGGCTCGTTATATCCCTGGTCATGTGATGTCACACAGGTGCACGGCTCGTTATATCCCCGGTCATGTGATGTCACACAGGTGCACGGCTCATTATATCCCTGGTCAATGTGATGTCACACAGGTGCATGGCTCATTATATCCCTGGTCATGTGATGTCACACAGGTGCACGGCTCGTTATATCCCTGGTCATGTGATGTCACACAGGTCCACAGCTCATTATATCCCTGGTCATGTGATGTCACACATGTGCACGGCTCGTTATATCGCCTGGTCATGTGATGTCACACAGGTGCACGGCTCGTTATATCCCTGGTCATGTGAAGTTACACAGGTGCACGGCTCGTTATATCCCTCAACATGTGATGTCACACAGGTGCACGAGCCATTTGTATCATACGCCTTTGATTACTCTCTTTGGTAATAACAACTCATGCACGCACCTGTCCATCACATGAACATAGATTTCTATTCACTGGAAGTAAACATAGAAGCTTCCTATAGAATGACAGCAAGCAGAGATCTAGAAAAGAATGAGGAATTGATACAGAAAGTATATTGTAAAATTGTATAACTTTTTCTTACACAAACGATATCAATTGTTGGCTGAAAGTGGACGACGCCTTTAAGAGTCGAATTAACCCTTGCTTCCCCTGCAGCCCCCTCTTCTTATAAGAGACACTCGGAATCTCTCGGTCCTGATTGATTCCGTCCTCACAAGTCGTGGCTTCTATAAACTCCTGATGATTTCCGGCTCTCGGATAAATAATGTCACCGTGCGTCAGGTCCGTGAGTCCAGCGGCCGCGCAGCAGCTGATTCTACTTGTCACATCTGCTCGGCGGGGCCCGGGGGGGGGGGGGGGGGGGGGGGGGGGGGGACGCCCGCAGGATGGTATTTCAAGAGGATAATCAGCCGAGCTCTGTAACCATTTAAGGGCATTGCATATTATTGCTAATTTAGCTGTTTTAATATTGCTTTTCTGACACTAATAGAGACTTTGGGGTGGAAAAAACCAAGGTGTTTGTGTAATGGCTGATGTTAGATTATTATTATTGCTACTATTATAATATTAGTAATATTATATTATTATTAGATTATCATATTATTATAATATCATAATCCTGATACTACTATTACCTAATAATAATAAATATTTGACCATTATTAGTTATTGAGGCATGTAATGGAGCTGCTGTACGGAGATCTAGCCCCCTCAGTCACTGTTGCACTCTATTTGAGTGTTATAGAGAGGCACATGTTGTATATGCAGCTCAGGACAAGGCGCTGTGACTGAGGGTCTGGATCTACTGTACTCACTACAGCAAGAATCAGCCCCCCAAGTCACATGATCTCATTATCTATCTTCAATTACATTTTGAGTGATCCGCGTTTTTTACAAACGTCCTGTTTTCCCGATGGCAACACCCCCGATTTCTGTCGCGTGTGCCAAAAACTCGGGGAAATACTGCATAAATCGGAAAATTAGGGTACACCGATGAAAAAAACGATTCGGGATCGGGCCCTTAGTGAATTACCCCCTATTGCAATCTGCTCACTCCTCCTACTCTAAACTGCTGCCCGCAGAGAGGATACTATGTACGATTTGCTCAGCTCTCCTGCTCATAACATGCTTCCTGCAATAGTAACACTATGTACAATCTTCTCAGCTCACTCCTCGTGCTCTATCATAACATTCTGGCCTGCCAGATAGGAACATGTACAATCTGCTCGCACCTCCTGCTCTATAAACATGCTGCCTGCAATAGGACCCAGTACAATCTGCTCTGCTCCTCCTGCTCTATAACAGGCTACCTGCAGATAGGACACTATGTACAATCTGCTCTGCTCCTCCTGCTTCTAAACTGCTGCTCAGATAGGACACTATGTACAATATGCTAAGCTCCTCCTGCTCTATAACTGCTGCCTGCAGTAGGACACTATGTACAATCTGCTCTGCTCCCCTGCTCTATAAACGGCTACCTGCAGATAGGACACTATGTACAATCTGCTCTGCTCCTCCGCTCTATAACTGCTGCCTGCAGATAGGACACTGTGTACAATCTGCTCTGCTCCTACTGCTCTATAACATGCTGCCTGCAGATAGGAACCATGTATAATCTGCTCAGCTCCTCCTGCTCTATAACATGCTGCCTGCAGATAGGACACTATTTACAATCTGCTCCGCTCCTACTGCACTAAAATATGCTGCCTGCAGATAGGACACTATGAACAATCTGCTCAGCTCCTCCTGCTCTATAACATGCTGCCTGCAGATAGGACACTATGTACAATCTGCTCCGCTCCTCCTGCTCTATAAAACCAGGCTCCTGCACAATAAACCTGCATAACTTAACCATCATTAATGAGCCGTTTATCATGTATAGAGAACCTTATTACTTTCCTCACCATTACTATTATAATATAATGTTATCTATCCTATTGTAAAAAATAAAAATGTTCAGGTACCAACCGACCCAGACCTGAACCCCCACCAGTACACCTGCGTTTGATGTCAGCAGCATCAAAATAACTGCACGCTGCTCTCTAAAATGCGGTGCCTCCTGCCCTGGCGACTTTGTTCCAACATTAGAGAGTTACGTCCGACAGTATATGCCTGGTCATGTGAAGTTACACAGGTGCACGGCTCGTTATATGCCTGGTCATGTGAAGTTACACAGGTGCACGGCTCGTTATATCCCTGGTCATGTGATGTCACACAGGTGCACGGCTCATTATATCCCTGGTCATGTGAAGTTACACAGGTGCACGGCTCGTTATATCCCTCAACATGTGATGTCACACAGGTGCACGGCCGTTATATCCCTGGTCATGTGATGTCACACAGGTGCACGAGCCATTTGTATCATACGCCTTTGATTACTCTCTTTGGTAATAACAACTCATGCACGCACCTGTCCATCACATGAACATAGATTTCTATTCACTGGAAGTAAACATAGAAGCTTCCTATAGAATGACAGCAAGCAGAGATCTAGAAAAGAATGAGGAATTGATACAGAAAGTATATTGTAAAATTGTATAACTTTTTCTTACACAGACAATATCAATTATTTGCTGAAAGTGGACGACCCCTTTAAGAGTTGCATTAACCCTTTCTCCCCCTGCAGCCCCCTCTTCTTATAAGAGACACTCGGAATCTCCCGCTCCTGATTGATTCCGTCCTTCTATAAACTCCTGATGATTTCCGGCTCTCGGATAAATAATGTCACCGCGCGTCAGTCCAGCGGCCGCGCAGCAGCTCATTCTACTTGTCACATCTGCTCGGCGGGGCCGGGGGGGGGGGGGGGGGGGGGGCGCCCGGCAGGATGGTATTTCAAGAGGAATAATCAGCCGAGCTCTGTAACCATTTAAGAGCATTTGCATATATTATTTGCTAATTAGCTGTTTTAATTGCTTTTCTGACACTAATAGAGACTTTGGGTGGAAAAAACCAAGGTTGTTGTGTAATGGGCTGATGGGTAGATTATTATTATTGCTACTATTATAATTATTAGTAATATTATATTATTATTATCATTATTGTTATAAATAATAATAATGCTGATACTACTATTACTACTACTAATAATAATAATAATAAATATTTGACCATTATTAGTTATTGGAGCATGTAATGGAGCTGCTGTACGGAAGAGATCTAGCCCCCTCAGTCACTGTTGCACTCTATATGAGTGTATAGAGAGGCACATGTTGTATATGGCAGCTCAGGACAAGGCGCTGTGACTGAGGGTCTGGATCTACTGTACTCACTACAGCAAGAGGAATCCAGCCCCAAGTCACATGATCTCATTATCTTCAATTACATTTTGAGTGATCCGCGTTTTTTCATGATCTCATTATCTTCAATTACATTTTGAGTGATCCGCGTTTTTTCCAAATACGTCAGGTTTTCCGATGGCCACACCCCCGATTTCTGTCGCGTGTGCCAAAAACTCGGGGAAATACTGCGTAAATCGGAAAAATTAGGGTAACCCTTTAAAAAAAAGCGATTCAGGCCCTTAGTGAATTACCCCCTATGAGCAATCTGCTCAGCTCCTCCTACTCTATAACATGCTGCCCGCAGAGAGGATACTATGTACGATGTGCTCAGCTCCTCCTGCTCTATAACATGCTTCCTGCAGATAGGACACTATGTACAATCTTCTCAGCTCCTCCTGCTCTATAACATTCTGCCTGCAGATAGGACACTATGTACAATCTGCTCAGCACCTCCTGCTCTATAACATGCTGCCTGCAGATAGGACACTATGTACAATCTGCTCTGCTCCTCCTGCTCTATAACAAAGGCTGCCTGCACAATAAACTGCATAAATTAGACCATCATGTAATGAGCCGTGTTATCATGTATAGAGACTTATTACTTTCCTCACCATTACTATATAATCATTAATGTTCTATCTATTGTAAAAAATTAAAAATGTTTTCAGGTACCTGAACCCAAACTGAACCCCACCATATCACCTGCGTTTGAGTCAGGCACGACCAAATAACTGCAACGCTGCTCTCTAAAATGGCGGTGCCCTGACGCCCCTGCGACTTTGTTACCACATGTAGAGAGTAACGTCACCGTGCAGCACCAGCACACGACAAAGGGCATAATGTCGTTTGGGGGGGGGGGTGAATCCACACAGGGAACCTGGACCTGCACGTTTGGAAACAAGTCCAAATTTTGTCTTTCGTTTCGTGTCCGCTTAAACACTACTTATTTTTTTGTTTCTTGACAAAACTAACATGGACCCCAACAAGTATCAGCCTAAGATTCGGAGGAGGAGCCTCCCGTGTTCAGCCGTGACTGAGCCCTTCCAGGCCGGATTTTCCGGATGTGATGTGGGGTGGAGGCGGAGAAGTGAAGTGAACTTTCTGTTCAGACACTCCTCACCAGGGGTCTCTCTTATGCCGCAAGCATTCCACCGACATCATCGTTCTTGAGGACCTTACGTCGTTTTTTTGCTCCCTATTACATTAAGGGAAAGGTTATAGTACTGACGCAGCTTCCCGGGACTTTCTCATCATTTTCCATTCCATCAAAACACTAACTTATAATTCTAAAATTACTGAACTTGCTGATTTAACCTCTTACAACACGGCCCCCGTGGCTGGCGCCAATGCCGGAATTTTACATCGGTGCAAGACCCACCCGCAAAATTATAATGACTTCCTTTTCTTCTTTAGAAATTAATTGCATTGTGTAATTACAGTTCATATCCGCAACAAAGAGAACCAAGAGAAAGGACGGCACCAGGCGAGAAGCTTAGAAGCTTCACGTACTGATACAACGCATTACAAGTGTTCTGCAGTGGTTGGTAGCACATATTAGAAGCGGAGGTAGCTGTGGAGATTCTACATAGCATCCTGTCTGTAGGCACTCATTATAACAGCGTGCGGAGCTGAGCACATTGTAACATGGTGCCTCTGCAGGCAGCATATTATAGAGCAGGAGCTACGGAGTCAGATTGCTACATAGTGTCCTACTCGCAGGCCGCATGTTATAGAGCAGGAGGAGCTGATGCAGATGTACAATATGTCCTATCTTCAGACAGCTCGTTATAGAGCAGGAGGAGCTGAGCAGAGTGGTGACATAGTGCCTATCTGCAGGCAGCATGTTATAGAAAAGGATGAGCTGAGCCGATTGTACATCGTGTCCTATCTGCAGGCTGCATGTTATAAAGCCGGGAGCTGAGCACGATTGTACATAGTGTTCTATCGCAGGCAGCATGTTATAGAGAGGAGGAGATGAGCAGATGTTACTAGTGTCCTATCTGCAGGCAGCATGATATAGAGCAGGAGGAGCTGAGCAGATAGCACATAGTGTCCTATCTGCAGGCAGCATGTTATAAGCAGAGAGCGAGCAGATTGTACATAGTGTCCCATCTGCAGGCAGCAGGTATATAGCGGAGGAGCATGAGCAGATTGTACATAGTGTCCTTTGCAGGCAGCACATGTATAGGAGCGAGAGCTGAGAAGATAGCAAATGTGTCCTATCTGCAGGCAGCATGTTATAGAGCCGGAGGAGCTGAGCAAATTGTACATAGTGTCCTATCTGCAGGCAGCATGTTTAGAGCAGGAGGGAGTGAGCAGATTGTACATAGTGTCCTATCTGCAGGCAGCAGTTATAGAGCAGGAGGGAGGGAGACTGAGCAGTATAGCAAATAGTGTCCGTATTTCAGGCAGCATCGGTATTAAACTTATCGGAAAAAAGAAATTAAAATTCATCATACATATTCTCTAATCTTAATATTAAACATATTCCATACCAGCCATGTGTGTAATCCTAAGTTCTTTAGCTGCATCTCCTTTCTCTGTGTGTTTATCACATTTGCAGAGGAGATTACAATACATTTTGATTATTGTAAATTCATGTTAGTATCGTGATGTGAGGACCCTGCCTTGAGCCCTTGTACTGCAAGGAGCTGTCCCCGGTGCTGACCCAGCAGCACCACTGCACGGGGAGGACGGAGACAAATTGTTCCTCTGGCCTGACACTCGCATCAATGAACTACAGCGGCGCCACAATAGGGACACCGGCTCATTCCTGACACTGACAATGTGTCTGCGGATAAATGGCTAAAGCTGAGATGAGCAGTAATTCAATTGAATTTCATACCAGAATCTGCGCATCTTGTGTCACATTGGTCCATTACTTGTTTGCGCGCAAAATTAAATGTTAGCACGACCACAAGGGAGCCCAGACCCAGTCATAGAGACACAACCGACTATGGGATTATAATATACTTTCATGGGGGAGTATATTAGTTCTTTATTCCTGTACATAGGGGGTCAGTATTATAGTAGTTATACGTCTGTGCTACAGGGGGCAGTCATTTATAGTATATTCTTGATACATAGGGGGCAGTATTATAGTTATATTTCTTGTAAACATGGGGTTTATCGTGTATCTGCAGGGTCTTATTATAGGAGTTATATTCTTGTCACTGGGTGGGCATAGTATATAGTAGTTATATTCTTGTACATAGGGGGCTATTATTATAGTAGTATATATCTTGTTACATAGGGAGGGGCAGTATTTATGTAGTTATATTCCTGTACATGGGGCAGGTATTATAGTAGGTTATATTCTTTGTACATAGGGGGGCAGTATTATAGTAGTTATATTGCATTGTACATATGGGGCATATTATCAGTAGTTATATTCTTGATACATAGGGGGGATAGTATTATAAGTTATGTATCTGGGTACATAGGGGCACAGTTAAATTATAGTTGTTACCTATTCCTGTACACTCTAGGGTCAGTATTATATAGTTATATTCCGTACATAGGGGACCAGTTTATACTTATAGGATATTATAGTAGTTTATTCTTGTACATCGGGGAGCTGTATTTATAGTAGTTTTATTACATGCACACTGTTAATTCCGTAAATAGGGGGGCAGTATTATAGTAGTTTTATATTCTCTGTACATTGGGACAGCATAGTTAACTTACATGACGTTATGTAGTATCCCTGTACATAGGGGGCCATATTAGGCAGTTTATATTCCTGTACTATAGGGGGCGTATTATAGTAGTTATATCCTGTTCATTGGGGGAACAGTATTTAGTAGTTATATTCCTGTCAATTTGGGGGCCATATTTAAGTAGTTATTTATACCTGGGTCGGGATCATTTAAATTATAGTAGTATATTCCTTGTACATTAGGGCGCAGTATTATAAGTTGTTTATATTCCTGTACATAGGGGGGGCAGAAGTAGGATCCGTATCTGGAGTATTATAAGTAGTTATATACCTGTACATAGGGGGTCTTTATAGTAGTTATCTTCTTGCTAGGGGCATATTAGTAGATCGTCATAGTGCATTATAGTAGTATTCGATGCACATATTTAGTATATATGAAGGGGCAGTAGTATAGTAGTTATATCCTTGTACATCGGTGCAGGCAGTATTATAGTCTTATATTCCTGTGAAATAGGCGCAGTATATATATATAGTGATATTTCTTGTACATAGGGGGCAGTAATTATGAGTAGTTATATTACTGTACAATAGGGGCTGCAGTATTTATAGTGTTTATATTCCTGGTAAATAAGGCGTGGCATATTATAGTAGTATATATCATATCCGGGTATCAGTAGCAGTATAGTATTATATGTGCCAGGCTTATATAGTAGTTAATTCTTGTACATAGTAGGGCAGTTATTATGTGATTATTTTCCGGTACATAAGGCAGTATTGTATGTAGTTATTGTCTTGTACATAGGGGCAGTATATATTATAGTATTTATTTCTGTACATAGCAGGCAGTATTATAGTAGTTTATATTCTTGTTGTACATAGGGGCCAGTATTATATAGTTATATTCTTTACATTGAGGCAGTATTTAGTATTCTATGTTATATCCTGTACAGTGTGCAGCAGTATTTAAGTAGTTATAGTTCTTAGTAGGGCTTATTATAACTCAGCAGTTATAGAGTATATCTGCTAGGGCTATTATAGTAGTTATATTCTTGTAGACAGCTTGATTATATTTGCAGGGCAGTATTATAGTAGTTATATTCTTGTCCATTAGGGGGGCGAGTAATATAGTATTATATTCCTGTACATAGCAGTGCAGATTATGTAGTTATATTCTCTGTTACATAGGGAGCAGTTATAGTATTATATTCTTGTACATATGGGGCGTTGTAGTATTATATTGTATGGTTTTATATGTTTCTTGTACATACGAGGCGAGTATTATAGTAGTTATATTTCTTGTACATAGGGGCAGTATTATAGTATTTATATTCCGTACATAGCAGGCAGTATATATATTATATTCTATTAGGGGGCAGTATGGTATTTGCTGCAAGGGGCAGTATTTAGTAGTTATTCTCCTGTAACATAGGTGCGATTATAAGTATATATTGCTGTGACTAAGCAGTAGTCTAGTGTTTATTGACATGGGGGAGTCAGTTATGTTATATTCCTGTACATAGCAGGGGCAGTATTATAGTAGTTATATTCTGTACATAGGTGGCAGTATATAGTTAGTTACGTTTATAGTCTTGTACTAGGGGGGCAGTATTTATAGTAGTAAGTATAGTCTTCTTGTACCATAGGGGCAGTAATTATAGTAGTTATATTCTTGTACATAGAGGGCACAAGTATTATAGTATATTGATCTGGGGGCGTATATTTAGTATTCCTGTACATACAGGCATATTTAGTAGTTATATTCTGTCCTAGGGGGGCAGTGTGTAGTAGTTATAGTCTTGTACATAGTGGGGCTAGATTATAGTATAGTAGTTATATTTCCTGTACAATAAGGGGGGCAGTATTATATAGTTATATTCTTGTACATAGGTGGACAAGCATTATAGATTAGTTATATCCTTACATAGGGGCAGTATTATAGTAGTTATATTCTTGTAGCCTAGGGGCAGTTGATAGTATTATTCTTGTACATAGGGGCATATTAGATAGTATTTTTGGGCAGTATTATAGTAGTTCTATATTTCCTGTTCATAGAGGGGCAGATTTAGTAGTTAATTATTCTGTACATAGGGGGCAGTTATTATAGGTTAGTTATATCCTGTACATAGCAGGCAGATTATATAGTTATCTTCTCTGTACCTAGGGGCATTGTATATGAGTAGTTATAGTCTTGTAACATAGGGGGCAATTATAGTTAGTTATATTGCCGTGTACAGGGGGCATAAGTATATAGTAGTTTATATTCTGTCTACATAGGGAAGTTTATGTATAGTCTTATAGTTCCGTGAAATGATAGGGGCATATTATAGTAGTTATTATCTGTACATAGGGGGCAGTATAATCGTAGTATATTATGTAGCATAGGGCAGTATTTGTAGGTTATATTCTTGTAAAGGGGGGCAGATTATTAGTAGTATATTCTGTAACCATAGGGGGCAGTATTATAGTATTTTATTCCTGTACATAGGGGGGCAGGTATTAAGTAGTTTAATCCTTGTCATGGGGGCAGATTATAGTAGTTATATCTCGTACCATAGGGGGGCCAGTAATATTTGTAGTTAGATCTCTGTACATTAGGGGGGCAGTAATAGTAGTTATATTCTTGTACATATGGGGCGATGATATAGTTAGTTATTATCTCTGTACTAGGGGCCAGTTTATAGTAGTATCTCTCGTGTACATAGTGGCAGTATTATAGTAGTTATATTCCTGTACATAGGGGGCAGTATTATAGTAGTTAATTTGTTACATAGGGGCAGTATTACTAGTAGTATATCTCGCAATATAGTAGTACTCTATAGGGGGGGCAAGTATTATATGAGTAGTTATATTCCTGTACATAGGGCCAGTATTCAGAGTTATTATTCTGAGTAGTGGCTATAGGGAGTTATATTGCTTTGATCAGAAGGGCAGTATGATAGTAGTTATTATTCTTGTACATAGGGGCATATATAGTAGTTTATCCTGGACATAGGGGGTAGCAGTATTATAGTAGTCTATACCCTTTACATAGGGGGCAGTTATTATATGTTATGATTCCTGTCATAGGGGGCAGTATTATAGTATTATTTCCTTTAAAATAGACATATTGTAATCTACCTAGTGGGGCTAATAAGCATATTTTACATAATGATTTTAGTTATATTCCTGTACATAGGGGGCAGTATATTATAGTTTAGATTCTTGCTACATAAGGGGCAGTATATTAGTAGTTTACTTCTGTACATATGGGGCAGGATTATTTAGAGTAATTCTCTTGTGCATAGGGCATATTATATGTAGTATATCTCTGTTACATAGGGGGCAGTATTAGTATTATGATTCCTTGTACATAGAGGGGCTAGTATTATTGTAGGTATATCTCTGTACATAGGGGGCAGTTTATAGTAGTTATATTCCTTTACATAGGGGGGCAGTTATAGTAGTTTATAACCTTGCTACATATAGTGGGCAGTATTATAGTAGTATATTCCTAGTACATAGGGGGCCGTATATAGTAGTTATATTCGTGTACTAGAGCTGGGCATATTTATAGTGTTATATTCTCTGTACATAGGGAGAGTATTGATAGAGTTATACATCCTTACATAGGCGGGCCACAGTTTATAGTAGTTACTATTCTGGTACATAGGGGAGTGCAGTATTATATCTGTTTGGAGTTATATATATGCTTGTACATAGGGGGCAGTATTTCGTATAGTAAGTATTAGAGTAGTTATAGTCTTGTAACATTAGTGGGCAGTATTATAGTAGTTATTACTTGTCAAGAGGCAGGATTATTGTAGTTATATTCCTGTACTCACGGGGGACCAGTATCTATAGTAGGTATATTCTTGTACATGGGGTGGTCAGATTAGTACTTTATGGAGTTAAGTAGTATATTCCTGTACATAGGGCAAGTATTATAGTAGTTATATTCTCTGGACATAGGGGGCATATTAATAGAGTTATATTCTTGGTACCTGGGGGCAGTATTATAGTAGTTATATTCTTGTATCATAGGGGGTCAGTATTTATAGTAGTTATATTCCTGTACATAGGGGGGCATTATAGTAGTTATATTCTGTTAACATAGGGGGCGGTGGGTATCATAGTAGTTATATTCTTGTACATAGGGGTCAGGTATTATCTAGTTCATTAATCTTGATAAGAGGGGCCGAGTATGTATAATTATATATTCTTGTACATAGGGGGCGATAAGTCGTTATCGTAGTTATATTCTGTACATAGGGGCAGTATTAAGTCAGTTATTCTTTGTACATAGAGGGCAGATTATAGTAGTATTATTCTTGTACATCGGGGCAGTATATCTAGTATTATATTCCTGTACCTAGGGCAGAGTATTATTGTCAGTTATATTCCTGTAACAGTAGGGAGATTATAAGTAGTGATTTCTGTATGGCGTATATAGTGTATATTGAATAGGGGGCAGTATTATAGTAGTTATATTCCTGTACTACGGGGGCAGTATTATAGTCGTTATATTCTGTACATTAGGGGCCAGCATTATAGAGTATTCTTTCTTGTACATAGCCGGGGCAGTATTATCGTAGTTAGTATTTCTTGTACATACGGGGCAGTATTATAGTAGGTTATATTCTTGATACAAGGAGGGCAGTATTATAAGTAGTTTACTCCTGGTACATAGGGGGGCAGGTTATTTAGTAGTTATATTCTTGATCATAGGCAGTATTTATGCAGATCTGGCATAAGTCGATATGTAGTAGTTTAATTCTTGTACATAGGGGGCAGTATTATAGTAGTTATAGTTCTGTACATAGAGGGCAGTATAGATAGTTATATCTTAGATAGGGCATTATTATAGTAGTTTATCTACTAGGGAGTGGCTTTATTGTTATCCGAATAGGCAGTATATAGTAGTTTCTTGTTGGGGCGTATTTAAGTTCTTTCCTAGCAGTAGTATAGTTATGATTCTTGTACATGGAGAATGTAGATGTCATAGGGGAGTTTTTGTTATAGTAGATCTTCATAGGCTGTCTAATTTTTTTGCTAGCAGGTAGTTAATTGTAAAGGGGCAGCATAGTATGTAGAGTTATATTTCCTGTACTAGGGGGCTTGTAGTATCCTTCATAGGGGGCAGTATTTATAGTAGTTTTTTCTGTACATAGAAGGGGCATATTATAGTAGTTATTCTTAATGAGGGCATTTATGCGTCTTGTACATAGGGGGCTATGTAGTTATATTAATGGGAGTGGGGTATTATATTTCCTGTATAGGGCGTATTTTATTAGTATATTGTCTAGGAGGGGCAATTCGTAGTATATTCCTAATAGGGCATATTAATATTATATTCTTCTCTTGCTGTCTCACTGTATGAATTCCTTTATAAATATAATGTATCAATTAGACTCTACATTCATGTCAGGTAAGAAGAAGTTGTTTTCTGACTTCTAGCTGAAACCCCTTCTGCAATATCCCGTGGGACGAGAAAGTATTTGGATGTGCTGATTGTTTTAGACCCCCGTTCTGATGCGATCTGTTGTGACATACATCTCGCCCTCCTGCATTATAATGAGTTTCTATAAGTCATCACACTTGGCTCTCAGCTCGGATCCCGGACTGATTGCACTGGACATCTACATTTTAGAAATGGACAGTTCAAATGCAGCTGTCAAACCCGATCACGCCATCTCCTCCATCTATGCCAGGGCCTATAAGAGTGACAGCAGCCCTGGCACCTAGACTCCCCAGACTCCCAGCTTGGGGGCAATCCTCAGCTTTGCCACAAGGTGTGAGTTCTGTATCACGGCCGCACTCGGATCCTTCATCCGCTTGTTGTGATTACTAGTGACTGTAATTGGAAATTTATGAGCATTAGTATAAACCATTCAGCCCTCCGCCCCCTCCCCGTTCCGGCTCCGCTCCGTCACATAGGACTCTTATCTTATTGGTTTTTTGGCTTCAATCAGGGTGCAAAATTAATGAATGGTGTAAACAATCGATTAATTCCGGCATCCAACCAATCCGGAATATCTCTGACTCCGACTCCTCTAGGAATGGATTTTCGTGACAGTACATACCAGGACACAGAAACACAGAAGCCGAGAGAGCATCTACCGAGCCGGCAATAATGGCATTCTGGATTGCTAGGGATTATGGATGGTCTATTGCAGGGTCAGGATGGGGCATCGTGGTGCCCCCAGCAGACGGGCAAAATGCCCCGCCCATTAAATCACAACAGCAAAAAAGCCACAGCGGAATCAGGGTTGGGTGCAAACATTCAGCTGTTTCCAAGGGAAAACAAATAGCGCCTACCCCATGAAAAATCATTCTGCATTATACTACCGTAAATATATTAGCACCACCCAAAAATATATCCCGCAGCATCTATATTGCATATATAGGTGTATACCTCAAAGAATATACCCCACATATAACTATGTAACTGCAATCAATTTAGTGAACACTTATCATGTAACATTTGCAATGTCTACCCATGTGTGACTGAGTCCATGAATCACAGCAGCATCTATGGAGGAGATAGAAGAGATAGTCCATGGAGCTTCTGTGATGAGATACATACATGGGGTAGAATGTGCTAATGTTGTGGGTAAAGGATCTTAGATGTCAGAGCAACCCTCATAATGGTAGCAGCAAACTCAGTATAGCCCAACCACTCATTAATAGTAGCACCTCAACCCTCCTTAATATAGCACACAACCATCATTAATATAGCCACAGCCTCAAAAGCCGTCAACCTTAATGTAGCCACAGCAAACTCCCTCATTAATATAGCACAGCAACCCTCATTAATATAGACACGCAACCTCATTAATATGAGCACAGACATATTAGAACGGCCATAGTAATGTAGCACAGCAACCCTCATTAATGTCCAGCACACTACTATGCACAATACAATTAATGTAGCACAACAACAACACTCCTTAATGTAACACAGCAACCCTCATTAATATAGCACAGGCCCCTCATTATGTAGTCACACAAACCTTAATGTAGCCAGCAACCTCATTAATATAACACAAACGCTAAGAGCAACACTCATTAATCAGCACCTATTAATAGCACAACAACACTCGATATCCATGCCTTAAATTCCATACAGATCAACCAACCTCATTAATTAGCACAATCAACACCTAATTAAGGTATAGCACAGCAGCACCTCATTAATCCTAGAACAGAACCCTATCTATAGTAGCACAGCAACCCTCATTAATAAGCACAGCAACCTATTAAAAGCACAGCAACCCTTCATTATATCCAGCACCTCATTAAGCACAGCAACCCTTAATTATAGCACAGGCAAACCCTCATTAATAACAGAAACCTTAAATAGCACAGCAACCCTAATAATGTACACAGCAACCCTCATAATGTGCCAGCAACTCAGTATGCACAGCAACCGCCATTAATGTAGTACAGCACCACTCATTTATATGAGCACAACAACCTCATTAATATCAGCACCAGCAACCCTCACTATGTAGCACAGCAACCCTCATTAATATAGCACAGCAACCCCCATTAATATAGCACAGCAACCCTCATTTATGTAGCACAGCAACCCTCATTAATATAGCACAGATTACCCTCTTCTATATCAAACCTACTAGACCAGCAACCTAGTAGACACAAACCATTAATATAGCACAGCAACCCTCCCTCTCTGTTTTCCCCACCGCCCCGTCGCTCTCACAAGGGTCAATTTCGTGACCAAATTTGGGGGCTCGGGCAATTGATACCATTACGACTTTCGGGTTGTCCAGTAATCAATGGATTTGGATCTTTAAAGACACACATATATTCAGTTACGTTTAAATTTAAGGTCCAAAGCAGCGTCCCCCAATTTGGGTAGGAGGGAGGTGCCCAAAATAATCCCTTAACCTTGCCTACCTGTCATCCTAGCCCTGGTCTATTGCAGCAATCCTTAAAGGAAACCCATCATGATAAACCAGGGACACTTACTTATAGACCCAGTGACTGTGCTAATATCCTGTGTTATCATGGCTGCTCCTCATGAGTCGTCTCTGGGGCATTACCTAGAGCCCTCATGCTAATGCTTCACAGGTGTCTACAAAGTCTGCTCCGATTCTCCTTGCCACGTGAATGGAGCAGCAAACAAATGGGTGAACCTTACATTTTTTTTTTTTTTGAGAACTGGGCCCCTCTTCTCACATGGAGTATTTGGTATAACCTCTTTAATAGGTTTTTGTACTTGTCAGACCTGAAGGCCATTGTGAAAAAAGTCGGCCAACAATTCTTAATTATAGTATATGAATGGTTACAAATTCGTCTAGGACGGATTCCTTAAAGCCCTAGTAAATATCTGACCCCTTCTTTAACTAAAAAATGTTTTTCTCCCTATAAATCACGAGCTATAACTGGCCTGGTATTAGAGATCTATAGAGCGAGTTGAGTGGAGTTGCCTAATGTAGTTGATTACCAGGGTTGAGCATCATCACAGGTCCTTTAGTTCTTAAACTTACGCAAACAGTATACTATCTGACCACATAAAAAATCCACAGTTGCTGTGTTTACATAGATTGCTTGGTGTACAGTTTGGTAATGTTAGAGCCTAAAGGCCCTTATTGAATGTCTGTCACCCTGGTCCACAGAACATTACTGCTGCAGCCGAGAAAGAATAAAGAGGAGCTGCTGGATTCAGCCCAAGGAGGCCACGCCCATCTTGCGTATAGATTCCTTGGCTACCTTTACAATTATAAAGTTGAATATATGAAATCTGAAGGGAAATTTTTTAGCTTTTTAAAGAAGGGTGTCAGTTACGTTAATTCTGTGTGGAACCTGTCATCTAGCTGGTATTGTGAAAATGTAGGTGACAGGTTCCCTTCTGCAGTAGAAACAGATACTTAGTAAGAATAAAATTAGGGTAAAAGTGATGTTATTGTAAACATATTCTATAAAATAGTTAATAAAAGCTAAAGAAATTTTTTTCACAGAAATGTTATTTATTTTTTGTTACTCTCGTTCCAATCCATGACCTCTGTGCCACGTCAATAGGCTCCTGCCAGGGGAACTCCTGCAAGGCGATCGAGACCGCGGTGGAGCCCTCATCGCCAGGCTCAAATATATTGACCAGACCACAAGACAGGGGAAATCTGATGTAATGACATATCTTGTATTACCTCCAGGGTGACTGACTCGAGCATCATGTGACCGATGGCTTTGTAAGGTAGCGGAGCGATATTACACACCCGGAGCCCTGGCTTCATTGTTCGGATTGCATTAGTAGTGACACAGTATTGATTCGGCTCCACATTCTTTCCCTCTATGGTTAACGCCGGTAGAGCGAGTCTAAGATGCACCTATCTACAATATACGATAATCTAATAGAAGTTGATAAGGAGAAAGGTGAAGGCGTGAGGAGAAACAAAATCTAATTAAAATAAAAAATCTAAAGATTTAATAGAAAATGTAAGGAAAAGTTCCCCTACACTTTTCAAATTTTCACTACAGACATGAGCAATTCCAACAATACCCAAAGCCACCCACTCGTTTTACCTGTCTTTTTTTCTTTTCTTCTTCCTAGCTTGAGATTTCCACCCTCATTATATCTATCAAACCTTGTTTTTATAAAAATCCATATCAGGCTTCCTCCTGAATGGCTTCTGGTGGCGGCGTCACCTACCTGATGCTGACTCATAGCTTATAGGGCACTGAGCCGCCTTCCTCGAGCAGATACTTCCCCCATCCTCACATAGTGGCCACTTGATGCTTGGTCTCCCTTTCCTTACACAACAGACGTTATGACTACTTACACACAAGCTCCGCTATTGAGATGCTGTGTCAGCCAGGCTGCCAGCAGCTGATCATAGCCTTCAGGCACGTTTGGATTGCATGGGTGAGTAAGAGAACGTGAGAAGACATCGAGCCACAACAAGTAAAATGATGGAGCTGTCTTGCTATGATCACACTGAACTGAGGACCAAACTAGATTCCATGCTTTGCCCCCCACCCCTGCCTGTGACGCCCTCAGGTCCGTACATGCATCTTCCTGTGCCCTCGTACTTTCATCGTACAAGATTGTTGTTTAGCAACCAGAATGACTAGGCCTGTTGTGTGGGACCCGGGGGCCTGGGACAGGATGATGATAGCAGAGAGAAACAGACTGTGCCGTTAAGGTATGAATGTGCGAGAGATTGGATGAAAGTGTTTTCACTAACTTTATAAACTTTACAGTCAACTTAATGGCAATTTCACAATTTTTAATTTACATCAATAAAGTTTTAATGTAAATTATCAAGTAAAGTGGATTTTAGTTAAAGCAAAAAATAGTGGAGTTCAATAGGAACTTCTGATAACTTTTATGTCTTGGTTTTGTTTTCAATATTTTTACAGTCATTTTACCTTCTGCTTTCAAAATTACATGGGGGGGCAGTCTAGCGTGCCCACATTCAGGTGGGGACCAGTGGCCCATTACTGGGGGGGTAGAGTTTCATTCTGGGGACAGAGTGACACAGTCTCCTGGGGGTTAGGGGCACTTTTACTGGTTGGCAGCATTGGTCACCATTAACTGGGTGGACTCGGGAGGCATATTGGGTGCAGAAGCAACATTAACTGGGGACACCTGAGCTGCACATTACACTGGGGGGAGAGTGACATTACTGGTGGCAGAGTGCTCATTACTGTTGGGGGCAGAGTTTACACAAATTACTGGGTCCGGCAGAGTGCACCTTACTGCCTTCGGGGGCCTGAGTGCACATTACTGGGGGACAGAGTGCACATTCTTGGGGGTGGGCTGTGAGGGCACTCTTATCTGGTGGCAGCGTGCACATTATTGGGTACAGATTTGCCAGTGCAACTACTGTGTGCCGAGCAACACTATCCTGTTGACTGGGGGAAATGTGCACATACTTGGGGTGCAGAGTGCACATTACTGGTGTGGCACGATCTGTGCATCCATTACCGGGGGCGCAGAGGCACCTTACTGGTGTTGGAAGATGTGCACATTATCGGGGAGCTAGAGTGAGCTATACTGGGGGGCAGCATGTTACACAAATATGTGTGGAGCACAGAGCTGCACATACTGTGGGGGCAGATGTGTAACATTTACTGTTGGGGACGACCGTGCAGAGCCATTTCACTGGGGGGGTTGATGCTGCGGTGAACACTTTACTGGGGGTGAAATCGTACTGTGCACATCTACACTGGCGACGTCGGAAGAGACCTGCACATCTAATGGGGAGTCACCGAGGGCAAATTATCGGGTGCGGGTGCGAACGACGTGAACAATTCTGGCGGGGCCGCGCTGGGGGGTCTCAGCAGCCCGCGGCCCCACCATTTACTGGGGGCACGAGGCTAGACTGATGAAACTAATACCATTGGGGGCGAGGTCTACGAGTGCATGTTATTGAGGGAACAGAGGGGCACATTACTGGGGTTGAGGTGGGGCAGCCGTGCCTTAATCATTCTAGGTGATAGACTACACAGGATCTGCTGACTCCACTTCTCTTTCCACGATCCTTCACTGTCTCGGATCAGGTCGCAATCATCTGCTGCGTGGACTCAAGGAGCTCTTCACCCCTCCCTCATCCCCAACCATGACCTCATCCTCGAACACCAGCGCTGGCCAGCAGCACGATCATACCCTGACCGATTTTAGGTACGAGCCCACACCAAGTATACAGGTGCTTCGTGCACGTGTCACTCCCCCTTCTGCTGTGCTCGGCGCTTCTTGCAGCTGGTTGTTATATATTGACCCTGGAGAGATGTTATAATCGAGACCTTTGTGTATTTGTTTGCTTCAGTAGCAGCAGGACTGTAAATGAGTTAACGCCGTGCTTGTGACGTTAAAGCTGTGTGTAGTTCGTTAGTAGGTTTCTGAAATTGTAAACATTTAAAAACAAGTGAGTGTAGGAAACGCTCCGAGACCGTGAGCATGTGCACTACTGTGGTGTCTGAGAACCTCAACGAGCCACCCCTCAGCCAGTGTTGAGGAAAAAGCACATTCCGCTTGGCGAAACATGTGTAATGTCTAAATATATAAGTAAAGTTTTCACTATCGTCCCTGATGCTAACTACGCAACATACACAAATGCTATGTACTTTACAAATCTCTCATAGGGGATGTGCCTATAAAACATTATGGCCTTTGCATTAGAAGCCACAGCACGTGTGGAGGACATGCCCCAGTCCCCAACTGCGGGCATGCTAACACATCTTGGATATCTCTATAAATCCATATATGAATCTCGTCCTGCTGCTCATACTACAACCACACCTAAGGATATGATTCTCCACAAGAGGATTCCAGGGCCACTACCTAACACTGGTGCAGAGGAGCCCAGACAGGGTGAGGACACACCCTCATTGCACTGGCGAAGAGAAGCGACAACCGGGGAAAAAAAAAATCAATCCATATATCACAGTCCTGCTGTACTAACAAAACACAGAACCTGACTGATGATTATCACATCTCTTCCTAGGGACACATACTGACACTGGCTCCAGGGCACAGAGCTAAGAGCAAAGCAGTTTCGTGAGAAGGTACAATATCTTGTTTTGGGTTTAGCACTTTTAAGACTTTTCTACTTTTGAGACCTGTTAGATTAATTTATAATACATCTTTCGGGGGTTCATGGAGAGCGAGAATGGGAGGGGGGACGGCCGGGGGGCGGGCAAAAGAGCCAGGAGCACAGGACGAGCCGCGGGAGACGACCTTTGATGATGCCTCTCCCCCTTTCCATGAAGGAGGCTGTGGAGAATCGGGGGACGAGTATCGGAGGAGCGCGGTGATGTGACTACTGGATGGGACGTGGAGAAGAAGGAGGGCGGGAAGCCCGACCTCATCCACCACCATCAGTGACAGGACGTTCAAATAGCCGCCACTCATAGAACACAACGAGCAAAAACGAAGGATAATCCTTTGATTAAATACCTTTTAAGGATAAGTAGAGCTCAGCGGTACAGGGGTTCCCGTACCCTCAAATGTTCTCATGAATAGAACTAATCCGCTAGCGTCAACAGAGAAGGTGCGAGACTCCATCCATGTTGCAGAACGAAGCGCCAGGAGCCGCACTGAGGGTCCATCAATAGTATCATCCAGGGAAAAAGGAGAGACGGGCATTCAAACATGAAGATATCCGGGGTGGGGGGGTTATCAATTTCAGTTCCCAAAGCTTTTAGCAGACCAAATAAAGTAAGCAATGCAAGCATTTACAGAATATGGATTGTGGGGGTGGGGGGGAGGGGCCAGGTCCAGTGTATGCGGAACGGATGATAGGGGACATGGGGGCGCGGAGTAGTGTTATAGAAGTCCATAGTATCATAATATGTCTCAGTCCCTGGTATCATGCTGCTCTCAGTTCTAGGCCAGCGCCAGGACATATCTGTGCACCTCATGGATCATGTGTCTCCTCTCCCCCCCACAGGATTTTGGATAATCTTCTCGTACTTCTCCATGGAGGGCTGAAGATCTGAGACGTCTCTCTGAAGTGAGTGGTCACACTTTTTGATGCGATCTGGAGCAGATTTTGTAACCGGAGTGGACCTATCCTCGGTGGTCCTCCGGGAGCTGGCCGCTGTGCACAGGCCTCCTCTCACCTGGGCACGGGGAAGTCTGTCTGGGCCGTTCCTGCTGTTGTCTCTGCTGTTGGAGCCAGATTTATCTTAGTCTGTAGAAGGTTTTTTGCTCAATTTAGTGACTTTTTGAGAACATTGGTTGAAATTATTTGTCGCACGTACTTTTTCACGCAGTCGCTGCGAGTTCCGGTGTGTACACGTTTTCTGTTTGCTTTTATGTATTGGGGCCACATTTGATCTATTTCGTCCCTGGTTGGAGTTCAAGAAAAGGGCCACTTGTCTGTGTATTAACTGCTCGGCTGTGCCCGCATATACCACTAGATCGTGCAACCGATATGCCTGCGCATGTGTTTGGTCACTTCCCGCTCTCACGGCCCCCGTGACGTCAGATTCTTCTTCATTGCGTGCACATTGTACAGTGCATGGTCTGTCGTCATAATGTGCTGTGCGGGGACTCTTGTCCACGTAAGATCCTGTCTCCCCGATCTATCACCGGCAGTGTCGATTCCCACCGTCCATGTGTGCTCCTCCCTTGGACGTTCACCCTTCTTTTACTGGTGAAATGTAAGTGCGATTGTTGTCCGTGTAGTAAGCGCTCTGTTGCGGGGACAGTCACTAAGATCGTGAATCAGAGATCCTGGCATGTGTCGCTTTGCCCCGCTCAGGCCCGGAGTTGTCACCCTTCTTACTTCTGGTGCATGTATACGTGCATTTGTATGTACTATATATGTGCTGTTCGATGGTGGATTGTCATAAGACTACCCTGCTTCCGAGTCTTATCTGCATCGGAATCGTTTCCCGCCTGCAGGTCCCTGGAGTTCACCTTCTTCTTTCATGGTGCATGTAAGTGCATTGTCTCCGTGTATAATGCGACTCCTTGTTGCCGGGGAGTCAATAGATCGTGGCATCCCGCATATCCCGACTGCATGTGTCGGCTTCTCCGCTCAAGTGATCCCCGTGACGTTCACCCTTATTCCTGGTGATGTAAGTTGCATTGGTTCCGGCTTGGGATAATGAGCTGTGAGGGGCAGTCACTAATATCGTGCATCCCGATATCCGCTAGCTGTCCTTACGCTCCGCTCAGGTACCCGGAGTTACCTTCTTCTTCCTGGTGCATTGTAAGTGCAGTGCCCGAGTGTATAATGCGTTGTGCGGGGAGTCACTAAGATTCTTTGCAGCCGATATCCTGCATGTGTCGCTTCCCCGCTCAGGTCCCTGGAGTTCACCTTTCGTCTTCCTGGTGCATGTAAGGTGCATTGTTCCGTGCATAAGGTGCTGTGCGGGGAGTCACTAACTAAAGATTCATGCAGCCGATATCCTGCATGTGTCGCTTCCCCGCTCAGGTTCCACAGAGTCACCTTCTTCTTCATGGTGCATGAAGGGCCATTGTCCGTGATTAAGCGCCGTTCAGGTGGGGGTGGTCACTAAGATCGTGCATATCCGACCGTATCCTTGCACGTGTGTCGCTCCCCGTTAAGGCCCCCGGAGTTCACCTTCTTCTTCATAGCGTACCTTAAGCTGCATTGTCCGTGTATAATACGCTTTGTGCGCGGCGGATGTCACTAAGATCCTGCACGCCCATATATCCCTGAATGTGTTAGCTTCCCCCGCTCATGGTCCTGGAGTGTCCCCCTTCTTATCCTGGTGAATGTATAGTGTCCATTGTCCGTGTATAATGTGTCGTGCCCGCGTGACCACTAAGATCCGCCTTGCGCACCCGATATCCCCTAGCGTGTGTAGTTCCCTCGCTCAGGTCCCTGAGTTCTCCTTCTTCGTCCTGGTGCATTGACAGTGCATTGCCCGTGCTAATGCGTGTGCGGGGAGGCACTAAGATCGTGCACCCGATTATCCTGCTTGATGTCGCTCCCGTCAGGTCCCCGGAGTCACTCTTCTTCCTGAGGTGATTGAACGTCAGTGTCGTTTTGTATAATGCGCTGTTGCCGGGGAGTACATCTAAGCGGCATCCGAGACTTCCTGCATGTGTGGCTTCCGCTCTCCCTGCTCAGGTCCCCGAGTTCACCTCTTCTTCACTGGTGCATGAAGTGCATTGTCCGTTGGGTATTAAGACGCGTGAAGGGACATCACTAACGATCGTGCCCCGAATAGCACGGAATGTGTCGCTGTCCCCGCTCACTCGGTCCCCGGACCGTGTTCCTTCTTCTTCACTTGGTGCATGTAAGTGTTTCATTGCTCGTGGTATATCATGCACGCCCTTGCGCGCGGCCTACTCGTTAAGTGATTTTGACTCGTTCCAAGTTAACCGGATCCTGCGCCCTTCATAGCCCACCCGATATCCTGCATAGTCGCTTGGTCCCCGCCCCGCTGTCGGGTCCACTGATAGTCCCAGTTCTTCTTCCTGATGCATTTCTGTAGTGACACTTGTCCGGTGTTAGTGAATGTGCCTCATACGTCTGTGCCGCGAATCACTAATGATCGGTGCATCCCAGATACTCCTGCGTAGGGTCGCTTCCAGCTGCGGCTCGGTTCCCCGTGACCGTTGCACCTTCTCATTCCTCGGGTCATGTAAACTGCTCAAGTGCATTGTTCCGGTATAATGCGTTGTCGCGGGGAGTCACTAAGACATCGTATGCCGGCCTTCCGGATATATGAATGGTCGCTTCCCCGCTCATGGTCCCCGGAGTTTCACCTCTCTCTTTCCGGTGTTGCGACCTCCATTATGTATAGTTGCATGCCCGTGTATCTAAGCGTTGGGCGAGGTACGTCTACCTAGATCGGTTGCACCCGATGTATCCTGCGTGTGTCGATCCCTCCGCTCAGGTTCACCTCCGGAGTTAGAGTTAACTGTCCTTATTACTCGGTGCATGTAACGGTGCATTGGCCTAGTTGTTATTAAGTGCGTTCGTGCGGGGAGTCACTTAATGACGTGCACTTTCACGATTTATCCTGCATGTCTTCTGCAGCTTCCCCCCCGCTCAGGTCCCTGGAGTTCACCTCTCTTCTTCCTGGTGCATTCGTAAGTGACATTGTCATGTGCTCCGTAAGTTATAATGAGCTGTGCGGGAGATATTTGTCACCTAATCAGATGTGCCAAGTTCCGCATGGATTCCTGTACTGTCTGTGTGATCTTCCCTTCCGCTCAGCGTTCGCCCAGAGCTTCACCCTTCTCTCTTCGGTGGTTATCCATCTAATGTGCCATTTGTCCGTTTGGTTCATAATACCCGCTGGTGGTGTCAGGCGACTTTGCGATGTCACTCAAGGATCTCCGCTGTCCCCATATACTCATGCATGTGTCGCTTTCCCCGCTCAGTGTCCCCGGAGTTCTCGGTCTTATTTTTTTGTTTTTTGACCTGCGTGCATGTAAGTGCCATTGACGTTTTATAATGCGCTGTTCGGGGCAGTCCACTAAGATCTCTCGCGCTACGACTTATCCTGCATGTGTCCGCTTCCTCCACCGTCTTCAGGTCCTATGGACGTTCACCTTCTTTCTTCCTGTGGTCATGTACAAGTGCCATGTCCGTGGTCTGTATAATGACGCCCTTATCGTGCGGGCATCAGACTAAGATATGCGGACTCTTCCCGACTCTCCCGATATCCGCACCTTGGTTCGGCTTTGTCCTCCGCTCACGTCCACCCCGGAGTTCACCTTTCATCCTGGTCATGTTGTATATGTGCATTGTCCGTGTCTTAGATATGTTGCCCTTGGTGCGGGCGATTTCAGTCGACTATATGATCGTTTGTCATTCTGCCTGCAGATAGGACACTATGTACAATCTGCTCTGCTCCTCCTGCTCTATAACAGGCTACCTGCAGATAGGACACTATGTACAATCTGCTCTGCTCCTCCTGCTCTATAACATGCTGCCTGCAGATAGGACACTATGTACAATCTGCTCTGCTCCTACTGCTCTATAACAGGCTGCCTGCACAATAAACCTGCATAACATTAGA